>VXBX01004450.1:1366556-1568459 GCA_013400415.1 Scytalopus superciliaris
AAGGGAAAAAAAAAAAAAAAAAGGAAAACCAAAAATCTCTGGAGCTCAGGTGCAGAGGGGGATGCAGAAGACTAAAAGAATTAATGACATCATGATTCAAGTTCAGCTGGCTGAGGCGTTTGCTTAGACTCCTTTTAGTTCCACTTGAAATACAGAGAAAAGACATGAAAAGAATTCTGTTTATGCAAGTTTTAAGTATGGAAATAGGAAAAATACAAAATTTTATATTAAACAGGCTTTATAAAAAGAAACCATAAAATAGCTTCTCTTTACAATTATATAAAGTTAAAGGTTAGTGTGTAAATAAACTGCACTAATTATATGTTGGCCTTTGTTCTACTCAAATTACCAGAGGCAATATTACTAAAGAACATAAAGGTGGAAGCATCTACAATACAGGCACTTACTAACCAATTTTTATCACTCATGGTTCCCTGTACTGTGTGGAAAGAAACAGGTCCTTCTATGGGATAAGAGGAGGCTGACATATTAAATAAATCAGATGAATTCTTAGGGAACAAGAGTTTGTAAACGAAGACCTGTAGCACAGAAAAATGAGGATAATGATATCTCACAGATCACTTGAAATACATTAGTTTTAAAGGTGGTCTTACTAAAATATCTGAATATTTAGATATATAGATATTAGTCAAGTATTTAACTTGGAAATAAGAAATGTCAATCATTTTGAGACAGTAAGAGAGTATTTTTGAAAAACACATTTTAGAAAAGAATGTAACAGAAAAGTGACAAACAATGGTGTACTTGCAGTGGAAGAAATAGTAAGCATTTTTAAATAGGCAAACAGAATTGTGAGTTTAAGGAAAACAACCTAATTTTTACAGAAACAGTACCAATAACTAGATCTGGTCTGAAATTTTAGAAGTATGTTAAAAGTAAGGTCTTAAAAGTGCTTTAAGGCTAATTGACACATGATGAGCATAAAAGTCAATCACAGTTCATTGAAAAAAATTGAGTGGCAACTTCATTACACTATGTAAGAGAAAATAAATATTTCACTTCTGGTATTTCAGGAGTAAAAAGAGGGAAAAAAAAAAAAAGAAACAAAACAAAACACCTTAAGTAGAAAGCTAAGTCAGCCAGGCAAATTAAAAAAAGCAACACACACTGAGGCTTAAGCACCAAATGCAACTCAGACACTGAACAGGACTTTCCCATGTTTCTGTATCTGAGAATCATAGCTTGAAAAAATGTGCTACAAGCAAAACAAGCTACTGAGTCTAATGGTCAGGAAGTCACCATGGTTATGTAATGCTTCCTTTTGACCTCAGGAAAATTATCTTTTTTTTCTTTTGAAAAGCAGGCCAAGCTGCAAAGAACAACTGGACTACTTAGTGAGCTGTGTGTTTTGAGTTACTCTGATAAACTTAGAATAGTAACTGAAACTGAAAGTTAAGTACTCTGCTCCATTAAACAGAAGTTTTTCAAGTCACATTCCAAAATTAATTATGGCACTAAAGTGGTGAATTTCAGATTTTTCCTACTATTTTTAAGAGCAATCTCCCCAGTGATTATCAATGCATGTTCCTAAATATCACTTTGTATGAACTTGTAAAAAAAAGTCAAACAATGCCTTATTTCTGGATAGACAACACTGCAGGAAGATTAAACATGACTAAGTAGGAATACAATTTCTCCTGAGAATAAATGAAAATATATGATGAGAGTATAAATACCTAACAATATTTCCTCATGTACATACTGATTTAAGCAACTCAGATGTATTTCAAGATGTACACCACTAGATACCCCAAACTTAAAAATAAACCAACTAGAAAGACATAAGCTTTGAAAACAAAAGAAACTCCTTTTTCATTTTACTGTACAATTCACTATATTCCAAGAGATAAATTAAATATGTGGTAAACATTTTATGCCTTCTGAAGTATCAACCTTGTCTTAAAGAGCCAAGGCTGAAACTGCAAGTATAATTTCAGTTCTACTGGGTTCTTTTGTCAAATTGGAGGACAGAACAAACTGTTAAAAAAAAAAATAAAATCCAACACAGATAACCAAAGTGATAGGTCTCTTATCCCACTTCATAACCATTTAGCTAGTCTTCCCTAAAGCTTCATAGATACCTTTTTCTGATTAAGGTTTTGTGCTTCATTCACCTCCCCAGTCTCCTTGGTGTCTGCATCTATCTCTTCTTTACTTTCATGCTCATCTTCATTAGTAATGGGCCCATTTTCACATAAAGGAGTTTGAAAATCATCATCAACCAATGGAGGATAACTGTACTTGAAAGAATCCTAAAAAATAAAGAGATTTTTAGAAGAACAGTTGGCTATTCAAGAGTATCAGAAATGCCTTCTCTAGGATTTTTCAAATAAATACTATCAATTTTTGTTTCACATTACTTGTATGTTTCATTTATCCATTTTAAATTATATCCCTGTGCAAAAAGCTGACACTTAGCAATAGCTTTTATTTTGTCTCAATGGACAAACAAATACAGTCATTCAATGAAGACAGTAAACTGGAACTGTTATTTATAGTTACAGGAGAACTGCAGAAGCTCATCTATCAAGAAGCAGCATTTGGAATCTTAATGATGAAGTTCTCTTTCTCATTCCAGAAAATGTGGTTTAAAACTTATGACAGCTATTTCTAAAAACGCTCCAAAAGTGATGAAAAACCATCAGCTGTTCTTCTCATGTTAGTTTCATAATAGCCGTTTTAAAAAGGAAATAAAACCGAAAACCACAAAACAATCCCAAATAATCTTGAAGTTTAATTTAGTGTGTGGACTTTTAGCATATCCTCTGCAAGTCAGACCTCATCTTTGGAATAACAAATCAATTTAAAGACCATATTAAAGACACCTGCTGCAGCAGTATATTAAAGTTCTCAATGACTACAGCAAAAGTATCTTTTCTAACAGAAGACCAGCAAAAACCAGTTTTTGCTAACTGGAAATTCTCTTAACATTCTCAAGACAGTTTTATTACAGCTAATGTTAGAAACAGTATATAAACACAGATCTCTGTCCCTACTGTATTTTCAAACAGTTTTAAACTTCAAGTTAACTGAATTAGTCTGGCAGCTTTTCCAGTGGGAAAGAAAAATAACATAGCTTTGACTTCTGTCAGGCAGACTTGAACAACACCCAAAGTTCCCAAACTATATGTCCAGCCAGGAGTTACAAAAAGGTGTTTCAAGTGAGCTCTTCATAAGCAAGTACATTTTCAAAGTCCTAGACAGGACTATTCAAAGAAACTACAAACAAAACAGCACACTTCCTATCATGTATAATTAAGGCCTAAATCTCTCCTATTCTTCAGGCTATAGCAACAGCCCAAGTCCTTTAGGTCAATGAAATAGGTATCTATCAGCTTAAACAATATCCTATTAAGGGTCTGAAGGACAAGCTTTAAAGAATCAGTTAGACTAATTCACTATTAGAAGCAAAGACTTCAGATTGTTAGAATTACAGTAGGCTTGCAGAACACTGGCATCCCCCATCTGCAAATACTAGACAGAAATATCGAGCTTCCCCTTGGCCAAACTGGTAAGCCTTTCACTCCCTTTCAGCATGTGATGAAGTGCATATGACAAAGAGACCTTAATAAAGGGAAGTTAATTTTGCTGCACAGTTCACTCGGGCTCATTAACCATGATGCTGGATGGCTTCAGCAGCTGAACTCTCATCACCAGGACAACTCAAAGTCCCACGCTTTGCAGTCACAGTCTAAGTTTCAGTGACATGTTTATCTACTAACAAGGTAAGAACCTCAGACAGGTAAACAAGACAGATATATTTAATGTTTAATACATGTATTCTATAGACTTATGGCTCTTTTTTACCTAAATCTAAAGATCTAAAGACTTTACACTACTGTGTTTGGCAATTGTGGTAGAGAGATCTTAATCACAGTAATGGTACTTTAAGATTACATGTACACAGCAACCATGAAATTACATGCAAAATGTTAGTCATGTCTTAACTCCAGATCACTGATGTATAAAAGGTACTTCCAAGAAAACATGCTGTCAATTCAGATACTCAGGTGAAGAGCACAGCATTCCAGCTGCACATATTGTTCTATACTGGCACCAGCAGAGAGAATCTTGATGAATCCATCCTTGTTAAATACATATTCTGACAAAGGACAAAAATCACAAACTAAAACCCTACTGTGTGCACATATCTTCTATCAGGGTGTACACTGCATGTATATCAGTCTTGCACAAAATGTTATTGAAGAGGCAATGAATCTCCCTGGTCAGTCAGAAGTGTGTATGCCTTAAGACCCAGACTGTTCCATCATCAATATCAACAACTGGAAGTGGGGGAATGTGGGATACAATAGATTAGGAAACCAGGAAAACACTGAATTAGTACACATTTACCAGTACATGAAAGCCATTAGCAAGTGGCTCTTGAGCACCTAACCCTAATTTTCCAGACTGGTTAGCATTAGTTTGCTTCTAGATCTGTTTTGGGCAAGTTTGACAAGCTCTCCAAGACAAATCTGCTATAAAGAGGATGAGCTCTGTACACTATGGACAAGAACAACTCAAAGCCAGGTTACATGGCATGTAGCATGTATGGGTTAGCAGTATAGTAATAGCCACAGTCCTGATGAGGACTTGAATGGAACTTTAATCAAATTTATATTCCAAAGTCCTTCAAAAAAGTTTGTTGTCAATAATTACTTTTAATGCTTTTGATATTCTAGAGACACCTTTGTCCACTAGTTGTCTAAAATCAAGCATGTCAGCTGGCTGACAGTGGATTGAAGGACTTTAAAACTACAGAAAGTCTGATTCATCTTTTGAGTGATTCTGAATTAAAATAAAAGGTGCTTAAAGATAACTTCACTGAGACATTAAAGCTTCAAGCTTCGAATGGAGACAAAGAACAGTTCCCTTAATTAAGCAAAGTAATCACTGAGTCCAAGTTCAACATTATAAATTCTATTTCCAAAATGGATTTTTGTTACTAGTCTCTAACATTCTTCTGGGAGAACTAGATTCCACTGCACTTACATTCTTTGTGTCTCCCCAAAGTAACAAGCCCAATGACCTGCTCCACCAGTTGCTTACATCTGATAAGGCCTGGCTCTTCAGAGATGGATCCTACTAGGGGATACAGCAGAAAGAGGATGAGTGTCTTATGGCTACTGTATTGAATGCCAAGGATGCACAGATATGCTGGGCTCTTCAATGGCATTATGCTAGCTGCAAATATCAAAAATCTGCTACTAAACATGTGGAAATCAAAGATGACGGAAAGAGAATTGGAAGGAGGCAAGGATTAAAAACAAGAAACAAACCCCTCACAAATAAAACCAAACACTTGAGTGGAAAATCTGTGGCAGGAGAATCAATTTGTGCAGGTCAGATATTGTGTTATAAAAGAAAAGCTAGGCCTGATAACACTAATAATGGAGAATATACTCCTATCTAGTTGCCCCAAGAGGAGCCAAGGTTAATCACATCAAGAAAAGTTAAATTCTGAGAAAAGGTCATTAAGTTGTTGAAAAACTCTTTGCTCTGAGAGATGCAAAAATCCTGCTTTACTGGATACACTGAAGATATCTTTGGAAGAAAGATCTAGAGCACAATTTTGCAGTCTTGGTATTAGCTAACAATGCTTCCAAATTATGACAGGTTAAAAGCTCAAAACACCCACTGAGTGGCTAAATATCAAAGAAACTCAGTAGTTAGAGATTGTGCTGGTTCAAAATACAAGGCTTTTAATATGTGGAGATACAGTCCCTTTTCTGAAATTGTCAAAATTCATGGAGTCCTTGTCAAGCAAGTTTACTCCTTTATTTCTGCCACTGGAACTTACTCCTCCTGACAAATGATTTGAATAAGCTGCCTCCATGATTCTGAAACTTGTTAATACTCTTGCAAGATAGGCAATATGGAGCCAACTTGATCAACAATCACTAACCAGCAGTGAGACCTTTCAGGACAAGGCAGGATTAGGGATAACTCACGTTGGGTGCTCAATTAGATGCTTCACAAGGATATTTAGCAAAGCCACAAATTCTTTCTTTAAAGACATAACTCTCAGGTAAGATGGTCTAAAAAGCAGACAGAAGACACTCAGCTATAAGGAGGATAAAATCTTGCCCCTCTGTTGCAACAATAGGACAATACCATAGGAGCCAGGCCCAGAATCACGGTTAAACATAATTCAACTACTTACTGAAGCCACTCCAGATATCATCAGCTCTTCCCTCAATACCCACTCCTGAAGTTCAGCAATTTCAGCTTTCACATGAGAAAGTCCTTATATAACACTGGAGAGTTTGGGAAGCAATTTTTCATGGAGAAAAAGGGTATCTTTTCTTCAAGAATCTCATGCAAAAGCACTTTTTAAAGGCTGCTAATTCTCAGTCAATAAATTGCCACCTCCCTTTACCCTGAATTTATACACAAAGAAAAATGGCCTCTCCTAATATTGCAGAAACACAACCTTCCTTTGTTATTGCCATAATATCCAAAATACTTCAGAAAAGAAAGAGCAGAAAAAGAAAAATTAGAAGTGCAGTGGGCTTATTCCACTACCATAAATGGCCTATGAAAACTTTAAAAGAAAAACATGCTTTTTCTGCAAATTCCATTGTAAAGATTATGCAAGCTAAACTACTAGCTTTGTGAAAAGAGAAACCTGTTGTACAAGATGCTTGTGCTGTTCCGCTCTTTAGACTGCACTAGAACGGGATTCTGGTTCTGCTGAAGTGATACTGCTTGTACCACACAGTTTGGAGCTCTACTATACTCTTTAAAAAGAATCTTTTACAGATTCTTTAAAAAGAACCTTCCATGTCTTGAAATGCAGCCCTGGAGACAACACAAAAGAAATAACTATGATATAACTGCTTTTAGTGAATCATAGCTTTAGAGCAGGATGACAACTCTCAGAGGGCCACAAAACCTACTTTCTATTCATAGAAATTGTTTAATGCTATCTCTGATTCATTAGGTAGGAAAAAAAGTATTAGGGAGAATGACACTTAAACCAGGTATTTAATGATCTGAAACACAATGTGGTTTCCAACAAGTCGATGAACGATTCAGAAAAATTATTTCTGTAACTTAAGACTGTCAGATGTCACGTTCTCATGAAGTTATTTTATATTAATGTAACTTACAAATTAACATTGGTAAAACAATTTCAAGATATGTCATATCTGTGAAGTGCTAACTCTCAAGACCACATTACAGAATTTATACAGGTGTGTCTCAGTCTGTCACAAAAGGAAGATGAAATGTTAATATACTCACAGTTCCACCCATGTTAGGTGGCAGATACTCTCCACTGATGTATTCCTGTATGTCATTCTTGTTTGTGAACTTTAACATGCTTATTGCATCTGGGCCAAGCCAACCCTTCACGATTTTAAATGCAGCTTGAAAAAAAAAAAAACAAACAAAAAATAAAGAAACCAAAAAGTATACATAAGTTGTCAGGAGGTGGGTTTTGTTGGGGTTTTTTGGTTTGTTTTTGTAGGGGTTTTTTTCCTAGTGTATTGATAGATCTTACATAACACAAATCAGTGCTCTGAAAATATCTATTATAATGGGCATAAACTGTGTTAGGAAAAGAGTATTATTTACAGAGAAAATGGAAAAAGTATCTTTGACTTAATAATTGACAGTTTTGCTGTCTTGGAATTTAGCCCAGAAGTACTGAGGGGGTAAAACCCCAAAACCTGAGTGAGAGAAGCTGAGAAAGTTAAGCATACACTCTTCCTAGCTGAAGTGTTTTGTTGATTTAAAGGATGCTTGTTTAGATTCACAAAGTATTTTCAAACACCACTGTTATTTCAGTGATGGTAAAACATGAATATACAGTAAAATATAAAGCCAGCATAAAAATACATATTCATACAGTAAAAACAGAGGAGTAAAATGTTTACCCTGTAAATTATAATTAATGATAATTTTTGAAGTACATATATCAAAACAAATGTAATCACATCAGTGACTAGTGTCAGGCATTTATCTTAATTAGCATATTCTAGTTTTTGGCTGGTTATAAGTGTCCATCATTTGCTGATGACAGGATTCCTTAAAGGATTCCAGTTGGAAACATTTACAGAACAGACTGTTCTCAAGATCTCCCAACCTTTAAAAGCAACACAATGGATACAGATTCTATTTAAAGTATGATCCAAAATGCAGTGCTAGAAGGAAAAAAAAAAAGTAAGCAACCTTCAAATTGATAGATTTAAAGATGCATGCTTAACAACTACCACCATTCATCTGTATCTACACAGAGCAGAAAAGTGCTTCCTATTTATGCCTCTAAGTTTTAAAGTTATCACAATCAGAAAAGAATAAAAAAACCCAAACCAAACAACAACTTACCGTTCATTATCCATGGCATTTCAAATATTACTATCTTGGCTGAAAAGAAAAAAAAAAAATCTGAATACCAAGTGTTAGGTGTTTCTCTGTTTAAGAGTAAGCACAGCAATAATATTCCTGTAAAAAGCCAATATTCACTTTGGAAACCTCCAGGTTCACTTCCCTGTAAATGCAATTTTGTATAATTGTTTTAAAGATGTATAAACTTATTGCTATTACTATATAAAAACATTAGCTGTTTGCTTGGAAAATGTAATAAAACTCTAAGTTCCATACTGTTTTTACTTCCTGGGATATTACTTTTCTGACATATTGTTACTAATAATTTCTCAAATAAGGCAAAGAAAGGCAAGATCTCAACCTGACCTAGAAAAACAACTATTGAACAGAAAAAAAGTTTAACTTCATCACTTCCTCTTCACAACAAAACAAATACCCTGAGTCTTCATAAATCCATTTTTTCCAAATATTCCTTGTTTTAGCATGTAAGTTTGAAAATACTTAGGAATGTTTCAAAAATCTTTCTCTTGAATGACAAAAAAAGAAAAACAACATTGCACTTGCCCTGATATTTGCCTTGCTATTTGATCAAAGTTTTGAACTTTGATCAGCAAGCTGAAATCTAATATTCAGAGTTTAAGTAGTTGTTGTACAGAATTTCCATATTCACAAACATTTTCACCTAGAATTTATAACATGCTTAAGATGAGTGAGCAGAAGCTATTCCATGTTTGGCTATCCATAAAAAAAATTAGCAGGTAAGTATGCGGGGTTTTCCAAACCTGCACACAAACATGACTTAACTCATTTCCAGAACAAACCATTGCTCCCTCAATTTTTCTACAGCTATTCATTCTTTGCCCCCTGAAGAATCCTAAACAATACAAACTGTCATGCAAGTCTGTAAAGCTTCTACCCAAGTACCAAAAGGCAAAGTAAGTAACAGGCCAACTCAACTCTATGTTTATATTATTTTTTAATATCCAAACCCACATATTAATAACTTCATAAAGAGAGTTGATTTTTGATGCCTGTGAAGTTTACTAACAATACGAAATTGTGCAAACTAAACACAAAAATATTCTGAATCTGCAACATCCACATGTTCCATGTAGTTAGCCCAGAAAGAAAATGCAAAACCTTTCACCTCCCCCATCTTCTGTTATATTATGAAATGCTCTTATAGCAGAAGTCTACAGTGCTTAATATTCAATGTACAATACTTACTGAGGAAGTTTGGGTAATAATCTGTAAAACAGTTGACAATAAACCGAACAAAATCCAAATCCTAAAATAAAGTCACAGCATAAATACGATGTAATTCAACACAAAAATAAGGGCTTAATTAAGAATATCACAAGACACTTATATTGTAAGCAACCATATTCTGATTTTGCACATACTACAAACACCATCAAAATGCAATGCAGTGCTTCTCACTTCATTAAACTGCTGCAGGATTGTGGTCAAACTTAGCTTTAGGACCTAAGAACAAAGGCAACAGACCTATGATCAGTGCAATAACTTAAGCACCTAAACTACCGTGGACTATCAACATGATTTAAGACAGGAAAGGTAAACCTTTAGCACTAGAGAAGCTTGACAGATTATCTTAAAGCATTACAGGGAAAAGCACTAACTAAATTTCCCTTCAATAGTTACCTTGCATATTGTTCAATATAGCACTGCACTCAGAATATTTTCAAAGGGAAAAAAAAAATGTAGGTTTTCATTTAAAGAGGATTTTTCATTTCTGTATTAGTTTGTGGTATGCAGTGAAATTGTGGGTTTTCAGAAATAGTACAAAATATTTCTGACTGAGGATCCAAAGCCTGTTGCAAAAGTAAAAGTGTCACAAGGAAGAGGCTCCTAGAGTGATGTAAACATGCTATTAGAACATTTGCAGACAGAGTGAAAAAAAAATACTGTGTAAGATGACAAGACACGACCTGAAAAAACTAGAAGCTAACTGATGGCTTGGCACCTTTAGAGGCCAACCTTCTGCCTCTAATAGATGCATTTATCTCAACTGTCTGTTGCTATCTTTCATTTAATGGCATAAACATAGTGATAGATTCCCAGGTAATGACTAGAATCTCCACTAACGAGGATGCTGCTCTTTATTCTGTTGCCTGCCCAAAAACAACACTATCATGTATTAGAGGGATAGATGCAGCATTTTGATGAAAGTCTGGAATGAGAAGTATAGATTTCACAGACCGTTCAATAACTGCATCTATTCTAGTTACCTGAAATGGTGCAACAAGGCACAAGCTACTAAAATTATCTGCCACATCCAGTGATAAAAGCTAACATAACAGATGTCCATAGCAATGGAACAAACAAACAAGGCACACTGTGGAAAAGAACTCAGAAATCCAAGTTATTTTAACATAAAACTTATCAACTACTCTACATGTCTGCAAACAGCTATTATACGTATTCCCTTTCTGTAATAAATGTACTAACTGTAAAGGAAGACTGTACAATGGGACACTTAGGGACAGCACTTGCTGAGATTGTGTCTCTGGGAGTCTCAAAGACACTGGAAAGAAGCTGCTTCAAAATATACTCCATAAAACCAAAATCAAATTGATCATTCACACCAAGGAAATTATTACAATCCTGTTTTGTCTTTCTTTTTTTTTTATACAAAACCATGGCTTCAGTATTAGCCTTAAGAGTATGGACAGACAGCTCTCACGGCACAGGTAAGAGCACTGACCCTGCCTTTCAAAAATCATACTTATTTAGGGCCTTGAGGGGAAAACCATAAAGAGTTGCAGCTGAGGTCACTTGGTCTGTTCAGCTTGAAGAAGGATGAGGAGAGATCCCATTGCAGTCTGCAACTCTCTCATGGGGAGAAGAGGAAGGGCAGACATTGATCTCTTCTCTGTGGTGACTAGTGACAGGACTCCAGGGAACTGCCTGAAGTTGTGTCAGGGGTGGTCTGGGTTGGATATCAGAAAGAGGTTCATCACCCAGAGGGTGGTTGGGCACTGGAAGAGGCTCCCCAGGGAAATGGTCACAGCACTAAGCCTGAGAGAGCTGAAGAAGTATTTGGACAATACTCCCAGGCACATGATATGACTCTTGGGGATGGTCCTGTGCAGGGCCAGGAGTTGGACTCAATGATACTTGTGGGTCCCTTCCATCTTGGCATAGTAGTCAAATCAAAGCTGCAAGGTCCTAATGCAACATTAACTATCTTGGTTGCAAAAGGCAGAAAAGTTTTTTTTTTTTTCCTTATATTCAAATGCATTCTTGCCATACCAACAAAGAAAGAGAAAGAACAAATTTTAGCCATTTCTGTAATAACAGAAAAGCATCCCATTTAGTAAGAAAAATTTCAATATTCTATAGAAATATGATTTTCTCTGACCTACAGACAACCTGAGATTGTTAGCTATTAGATTAAATCTATAAATATGTAATGATAGGCAGAATTGCAAGGTGGAGACCTTGCAATCTAAACCAGTATAGATTCAGCCCAGTCACCAAACTAAAAGCAAGTTTTCCATGTGCTGCATGGAAGTTTAATATGTAACAAAATATTTTGCAAACTGCTCATGTCATGGAAAAAAGCCCTACATACCACTGATGTCAACAATCATTGAGTTATTCAGGTGTCCAAGACTGGAACTTCCCTTTTTCTGGGAAGATGGGTTAAAAAATTGAAAAAGCAATCAGGAAAAGACAATAAAAGTACTTACTATGTGACTGATTCCAGTTTCAGCCATGTCAAATACCACTGTTAAGGGCTTTCCATGATCTCTCTTGGCATAATGTTCTAACCAAAAAGCTACGAGTTTCTTTTTATCGAGTTGCTGTTTAGGATCTCTTGTATGATATTTCACTTTGAACCAAACTTGGAGAAAAACACACACAAAAATTGAAACAACAGATCCAAACCAACAAAAAACATTGTGCAAATAACTGTACAGAAGCCAATAAAATTTATTAACACCTCTGAGTTTGTATTCTAAAATTCTGCTGATTTTGTGGATACTGAGCAGCCAGAAAAAACAACTGCACATCTCTCCACACACCATTCTTTCCTTGCTCACATTTTGCATAATGGAACTTTTTAAAAATTGAAAATACAAAGAATTACACCCTAGAAGAAACATTAAAAGTGGAAAAATATTTCTCATGCATTCAAAGACTACTTCTTATCTAGATCATCATTTCACAATTTCAAATGAAATCACATATTATCAGACATATTATATTCACCATGTATTTTATTTCCTGTTGTAAAATTTGTTTCTTTTTCTGTTTAATTTTCTACAGCATTGTAGTTGATGTGTTTTGAAAAACTACTTATACATGCATTATAAATTCTGTAAAAAGCAACAGATCTTTCTAAAATAAAATTAAAAATTCCAGAAGGTGAGCAATATTACATAAATGAAAGCAATATTATGTAAATGGATATAAATACAAATCCACCTGGAATAAAGAAAGATGAGTCATATAGAGACTCTTTTTTCACAAAAAAACCCCCACAAGCATAATTCAAAGTAACAGGCTTTATAAAAAAACAAATTACTGATTACACACTGAAGTGATAAAAAAATATTCAGGGGGCAGAATTTCAGAGCAGCCTTCCTTTTTAGTACCTTTATGATGTCAAAATTAGACAAGCCTGAAACCAATTTTAGATATACCCTTAATATTCTTCTCCCTGAAACTTGGGAAGAATCAGTAAAAAAACCCAGATTTCTTCTTCATGTCTTTTACTTGCAATGGCAAAGAAAATAAAAAAACCCATGCTTTTTTCATGCAAAGAAGCAAATGTTTTAAAATGTTTTAACATTTAAACAGTGTATTAACTAGACGGTAACTTCAAAATTTTTTAAGAGAAATCTGTATTCAAACACAGAACATACACCAAACTATTATATTTGTGTTTGAAACACACTAACAATTCAATCTCTCACAGCAATGACTGTATCTCTGGAATTGGAAACTAACTCTTGTTAAAAAAAAAGGCAGAATTTCAGATTTCATTTTTGGTTGTTTGGGGTTTTTTTTTCCGTTTTGTTTTTTAACAAGGCTCAAGATTAGTTCAAGGTTCATGAGGCTTGGAAAATGACTTTTTTAAAATGCCTCTTTTGCCTGACAGAATTCAAGCTTAATTAAAGTAAATATGTGAAATATTACAACAGATTTATTTCTAGAAAATAATACTGAACATCCATTATACTCTACCCAAAAAGAAAATCCTGAATATTTCAGGCTATATTTACAGTATCCCCACAAATCTTACTGATTCACTATTAAAAGTTAATCATGCAACTTCGAAGTTCATTCTCCAACAATTCTCAGCTGTACATGCTGTTTCTGAACATTCTAATGACATGAAAAAAGTCAACAACAAAACCAAAGCATTGCACACCTTCCTGCAAACCACTGCAAGGGAAGCAGGTGGGCTGCTAGAAGGGCACTGACAATGCACTGCAATAATCAAGATTTATACTGGCCATATACTCACCACAGTGGATAGAGACCATGAGCTTACACAGGCAAGTTTAAAAAGTGCATTCTAAATAGAATGAAGGTTCATGATTTTTTTTAAAACTGTTGACAAAGTTCACTCATTCCCCTTTTGTGATCCAAAGAAATATTCCAAATTACCAACTTAGCATTTTCAGTAATTTTCAGCTGCAAATACATACCTACCTCTATTCTTAAAACATTTATTTTTCAAAAAGATTCTAAAATGCTGTAAACCAAATAACGATGAATGACTGAAAATATAGTCTGTATAACTTACATAATTTATAGCCCTCTTTATCATATCCGTGCAGAAAGAGAGCACCAATTTCAAATAACCATTTTGGTAGGACAGATTCTGACAAGTCTGCAAAGAGAAATGAAATATTATTTCAGTAATCATATTAATAATCACATTGTAGCTTAACCAAGTCCCTAAAAATGCAAAGGTCTAGCTACAAAATACAGAAATATCTTTACAAGGTACTTTCTGAGGCCTTTACTAAAGCAAATATTGAAAGTTTGAAATCTTTACTATCTTCTTCTACTACTCTCATGATATAGGGTAGGATCTATTACTGAGAAATAATAACATAACCTATGTGAGGGGAAAAAAATGCTGCATATATTTATTTTTACAGCCCTCCCCTCTTCCTTTATCTTTTATTTCAGATTGTGAAGTCCTGTAGATAGAGCTCACCTTCAAAACACTCTCACAGCACAAAAATGAGATCTCTTCTACTTATTGTGTCAGACTAGTGTTATTACACTGAACAAGAGAGCCCTGTTTGTTGGGGTTTTTTTGTTTGGGGTTTTTTTTTAGGACTCCACTCTATAAAATGCAGAGACAAGAGATAGCTGAGTAAGAACTGGGGGAAAAAAAAGGGCACCATGGTACTTGTAAAACCTTTAAGGGGTGCTTGATGAAACTACATATAGAAGTCAGTTTTAATTCAATAGGAAAGCAACATACACCTTCAAAAACATAACATAACTTACCATTAACTGTATATTCTTTCCTCCACTGAAAGCTTTCATCAATCATCTTTAAAGTATCATCCACAACATCATGACGCCAAATCAGATAGTTTTCAACCCATTTATCATCTTGCTGAAGTCTTTCCACATCTCTAGAATCATATTTATCTGATTTATCTAGAAAATAAATAAATAACTGTAAGGATATAGCATTTGCTACAAAAACATGAAGAGATTTGTCAAGTGTGTGTATATAAGTATCTACTAGGTACACAGGATTTCTTTTGCAGTTTCAAATTTAAGCAAACAAGGCATAGCATGAGAAATTGATTAAAACCATCTATCTGCTGTGATGATATTTAGGCACACTACAGTACTACTCTCACTAGAAAAATATTTTTCACAATTCTTATTCAAAGAAAAAACATTTGAAAACAAGAAGGTGCATATAGAAGTGTAATTTTCCTAAAATCAGTTTTCTGTAATTAGCATGAATTATTACAGTCTAATATCTGCACTGATGAACGTGTGTATTAAGCATCACTAGCTCATGCTTCAGTTCTCAAACTTACAGACATCAGCTTGTCAGACACAAAATGTCAGACAACAAGTGTTAAAATTACTCTTTGACCATGCAATATGCACAACTGCATAAACAATATTGTTTTCTTTAAAAAAAATAAATCACAGTTTACACTTGTTATAAATTGTTACCCTACCAAATACAAACTACATGCAACTCTAGAGCAATACAAAAGCCCCCAAGGTTTAAGCTCTCCTTGTGCTACATTAGCAACAGGATAACAGCTTTAGGAAATACTTTAGATGGAGTAGTTGTTGCTGCTCTTCTTTTCTTGCTTTCTAACAGGAAACTTTGTAAAATACAAATGCCCAAGGGGACCTATTCCTAATGTAGATAAGCTTAAACAAAGGGTCAGTTTTTAAAACAATGCTCCTCTGTCTGAGAAATTGGTATAAACAGAATGTAAATCAAGACCCCATGACAGAAACAGGCTTCTGAAAGCAACAGACACCAATACTTATCTTTTTGCTAACTACTAAAAAGACTTAAGCTTTTAAGCTATTCAGTTAATTCTTTTTTTCCATGATAAGCATGAATTTAAGACTGACCATTAATAAAATCAATTTTCATGTTCCCATACTGGAAAGACTATTCCTTTGTCAGCAGCAATAAACTTGAAATAACTACTTTCAGAGCAATCATAATTAAACTGCTTAGAACTGTGACTGGATGGTTTGGTGATGTATATTTCAATCAACTTAAGACATTAAGAGAAAGACACCATGAAATTCTGCCAATATTTGTAGTTTTACTGGCTTACATGCAAAGCTATGACTTATTTTACTTGTCTTTCAATTTATACTATTTTCTGTCAAAAAAATAGTCAATATAGCTGTAAGAATATACCAGTTTTAAATCTGTCCCTCCCTTATGAGTTACTATAGCTGCACTCCCCAAAGCATCTTTTCACATCTGCTTCTTACATACATTATCTACTGGGTTCCTTCTCCATTAGGTTCCCAACTTCTCCTTCCCACTACCTTACCTTGTTCCTTAGACAAGCCTAAAATTCCACTTTGCTTAATCTGAGTCCCCTACTTGCTCCCCTGCCTAAAAGACTCCAATCCACTAAAACCTCTTAACTCTTAAAGTACCTTCTCTCACCATTTCCATACTTGCACCAGATAGCAGATACTAAGGCCAGTAAAGTGATCACACAGCACCAGACTGAAATGATTAACTTCCTGTGGCTTGAGGTGACAGATGGACCACAACAATTCTGCATATGAAAATTTGTAGTCTCAACTGCTCATTTGAAATTTGATTATTCCGTCAATGATTTAGGATTTGGGCAGTTTTGCCTGAGAAAAGGTAACAGTACTTAACTTCAAGTGAAAACCATAAAAAATTAACATTGAAGATTTTTGCAGGACATCTCGCTCCTAACTCCTTCCTGCTCACAGCAAGGCTAACTTTCAAGTTCAAACAGGTTAAGTACCTTTTTTTTCAGTCATGGTCTGAAAACTCTAAAGGGTAGAATGATTCCACAGCCTCACTTCATGTAGCATGCATTCCAATCCATGTTCCCTTCAGAGATACTGTCATGTACAGTAACCAAGCTGGCACATCCACAGCCAGGTAAAGGAAGGAAGGCACTGGCTTCTCTTAGCCATGGCGCACAGGCTGTTCTGTGCATTATTCCCTGTGGTACACAGGCTATTCAAAAGCCATATATTCACACTCACAGCCACAGCAAACCAGGTCTTTGCCAGATCAAAGATTTACTTTAGCATCAGTATTACGTGTCTCCAGTGACTGAGCTACCTTACTTCACCTTGGTTTAGTAACCTCTAACAAACAAGAACCAGCTTACAGTTACAAGTGACCACAGTTGAAGAACCAGCCAAATATTTTGCTGAGATCAGTCCCATGTATATCCTATTTATAAAAGGGATTTGGGTACTGTGTAATTAAAGAGAAAATCTACCACCAGAACCCTGAGATTATCTGTTGCTCAGAGCCTGGTGCTAGTAACATCAAGGCTGTGGGTTCAACCCCTGTGGGGGCTAAATCACTTAAGGGCTGAACTTGATCCTCATCCCTTCCAACTCAAAATATTTCGTGATTCTGTAAAAATTAAAGGGTTAACATTTCACACCACTTTCAAAGGCTCTCTGCTTTCAGTATCTGTTTGAGAGCAAATGTTAAAATGACAGAATTGTGAATCTTATATCAAACTGTAATTTGAAAACATTCAGATATCATTATGTGGAACAAGTCTCAGAACACATTTCTCAGCCACTAATAAATTATTCCAATCTCTGCACTTCATATTTTTAAAAAATATAGAAATTTAACTTCACAAATATTTTAAGAAAATTAAATTCAAAGGGGAACAGAAAACATTTTATCCAAACTTCCAATATCAGTGGGAAGGAAGCAAGCTGGATTCAGAGATAGGGATAGTTGAAAAAGTATTTTCTCCTCTCTTCAACAACCAAATTGTCAACAGGGCACATGTAGTCTGAATTTACATATATGCTACAGCACACACTAAACCAGGGGGAACAACTGGTCAAATTCTGCATCCACAAGAACCCACAGAATACCAGTATTTGAATCAGATAAGCTTAACAAGATTGACAGAACAGCAGGAGTACTGATTACTCTGTGACTTTTACCTGTCTTGTGCCATTCTTGCTACAAAACAAGTAACATTTAGAATGAGAAAGTGAACTGAAAAGAAAGGTGTTTTAGCTCACACATATAAAGCAGAGCGATATGAAATTGCTGGGCTCCTTCCAAGTACCCAGTGATTGAAAAATGTGTCAGTTCAGAAGAGGAATTCCTTTTCAAATTTGTACATGTCACATAATTTTACAGACATCTAGAAATTTGTTTTCAAACTATGCTGTGAAATAACCTGAATGTTTCTAATTTTAAAACACTGGTGGAACACTTGACTGCATTTACTGTATTATTAGAAACCTCTGGAGTTAAATCAGTATCAGTTGAAAGAAAGTAAGACATTTGGTGTTCTCAACATGTAATTTAAAAATATCCTGCACAACAATTAAGAAGTTGAAAAGGAAACAGAAGTTTAGGGACACCCAAATGGAAATTCAGGTGAAAACTATAAACTGAAGTAACATCCCACAGACAATCTCCAAGCCTAGCCACTTATGATAGCTGTAAACATACACTGATGCTTTTCTCAATAGAAGGTTAGGTGCTTGATTCTTCACACTTGCAGAACTGCCACTAAGAGCTGAGACATTAAGTTTAGTCGTCTTCAACTCAGGAAGATGGATATCTCTGTAATTAAGTCCATAAAGAACAGAATTTCATAACATATTGGGAACACACCACTTGCCCTGAAGGCAACATAAGGAACAGCATTAACATCTGGTTTTGCTCAGAAGGAGGTAGTGAAAACCATGTATATAACAGCAGTGCCAGACTTTCATGAAACACTTCATACTCCAGAAGCTTAGAAACCTCATTGTTCCCTTAGTCTAAGAGATTCAAACCTTTCTGTATCACAGAATAGTTCCACAGTCCATGGAAGAGAAAAAACGGGAATGCTTCTCCAGAACTGGTAAGCTGTGTGAAAAAACACCACAACTCAGATCCAAAAAAGCAAGAAAAAGCATAATCTGCTCAGCAAATTTGATATTTATCAGAGCGTCAAAACCAAACTTCAAGTTATACTTGAAGGAGTAAAAGTGACAATAGTAAGGAGAAGAGGCCATAATTAGCCCTCTTTATTCCTTTAGCTAAAAGGCCTTCAGGAAAATGCAAGTGAGCAAAACTCATCAGGTAATTCCCCTTATTTTGAAAAGTTACTTTAGGTTACTTTCATTTCCTCACTGACCATTTGAGGTAAAGGGAAAAGAGTAAAAGACAAAGTTCTGTTTAAACAGCAGCTGTTTGTACTATTTGCCTTCCTTTATTTTTTTTTTTCTCCTCACTTAAGTGAGTTTTGTCCTTTCCATGAGCACGTTCTGCCCTTTTAATAGTTGTCATCTTCAAGCTGAGAAACTTACAGTGAAACTATCACTTAATTGCTGTGTTTCAACACAAAGGATCTTCTATAACACTAGACAACAGCTCTGAAAACAACCACAAAACTAAAGGAATACAAATTTCCCTGCAATACTTTCACTACGAGAACTTGTTACATTCTTTGATGCACAAATTGTAATACCCCTTCTCTTCACATCATTCTCTTTTCAATGCCATCTACGGTGGAATGTCAAGAGCTCCTGGAATGGGTCCGGCCGAGCGCTATAAAGACGGTAAAGGGACCGGAGTATCTCTCTTACAAGAGCCACCTGAGGGATCTTGGCCTGTTCAGTCTCAAGAAGAGACAACTGAGGAGGAACCTCACCCATGTCTGTAAGCATCTGAAGGGAAGGTGTCAAGAGGGTGGAGCCCAGACAGGATCTTCTTGGTGCTGCTGAGCAACAGGACAAGAGACAAAGGGCAAAAACTGATGCACATGAAGTTCAACCTGAACATGAGGAAGAACTTCTCTCCAGTGCACATGACTGAGCACTGGAAGAGACTGCCCAGATTGGCTGTGGAGCCTCCCTCACCAAAGATACTCAAGAACAGTCTGGATGCAATCCTGTGCCATGTGCTCTGGGATGATCCTGCCTGAGCACGGAGGTTGGACCAGGTGCCCTGCTGTGGTTCCTTCCAACCTGACCTGTTCTGTGATTACCAGGAGATCAGTGCTGCAACTGCTGTGTTTTCTTCCAGTGTTCATGCTTTAGGAAAAAGAGTACAGGGCCCAAAACCAGGCAGCACAGCTAAGTCCCACACTAAATTAATCCAGAGAAGCTCAGAATTCACAACCTGAATGACTCCTCCCTTTGGAACAAAGTCTTATCTAGAAAAGAAATATTACAGAACAAGCCATATGTAAAGCTAAGTAGGGATAGCAACTACATGCCTTTGAATAGAGAAAAACCCCAACACTTCACTGTACAAAGTAGGGGAAAAAGGCAGCTCAGAAAAGCATGTCAAGTGTTCCATTATACAAAGACTCTCAATTTAACTACTGCCTTAAGGCTATTT
Organism: Scytalopus superciliaris; assembly: GCA_013400415.1. Lineage (NCBI taxonomy): Eukaryota > Metazoa > Chordata > Aves > Passeriformes > Rhinocryptidae > Scytalopus > Scytalopus superciliaris. The sequence continues at coordinate 1,386,991 of VXBX01004450.1, forward strand.
CAGCCAAGAAGTCTCAGTCTGAAATGGTCATAATTATTCCTTTGACCTTGGCTAGAAAAAGAAAACCCATTTTAATTGGCTTGTTGATGCCAAACATTAAGCTAAGTACTATAACAATTCAGGTATGTGCCTTCAATTGCTAGATGAGGAAATCAGCAAGACTGAAAACAACTTAAGAAGGTCAGTATCCATAAAGGACAGGGATAAAGAAAACAAAACTACTTCCACCTAATAAAGAATTATTTCAATAACATCAAGCAGCAATAAACAAATAAAATATCTGCCTCCACAAGATGAGATAAGCTTTTAGCAAAACTGAAAACTCTCAGTGACAATAAAGACTACTTTTAATAGAAGGCTCAGTCTTTAACACTGCAGAGCTTTTTGCAGAAATATGTTTTTTAACTGATCCTTCCATCATTCTCAGCTTGAAAGTTAAGAACCAGGGAAAATAAATTTTTCAGAGCATTAGAAGACATAAGCAGGTATATAAAACATGACCTTAAGAGTAATCTACAATAGTCACATCACATGGGGTTTTTTAAGGACACACCCTATGTCTAAAATTTTACTTGTAATCAGACAATATGATTAACAAAACATTTTTGCTACTGGCTTAAAGAAAATCATGATGAAATTTAATGCTTTAAATTGGAGTGGGAATCTCTCTTGTGAAACCTTTTTCTGAGAATTAAGCTTTGGCTAAAATGAAAGTAAAGGAATGTAAATAAGGAAGGACAGGAAATACAGGCAATTAGAAATGTTAAATATGCAAAAGGAAATGTGAAGAAAACCTGTTGACTGGAAAAGATCTAGTAAGATTTGATTATAAATAATTTCCACCGTAACATTAAAATGAAAAGCAGCAGCCCAGAAATAAAACCTAATTTTAGAAATCCTCTATAGAAAAAGGCATGACTGTTTGCTAGAAAACACTGTTAGTACCAGTCAGTACTAGAAAATAATCTTTTGTTTTCATTCTTCCTTTCACCATCAGAATAATTTACATCACTACTGCTCACAAAGAATCCAAAGAGACAAAACAGAAATCAGGCCCAAAACCTGTGAAGACAAAGTGCTGTCTACCTACCACAGACAGTGTTTACCAGTCTATTGGACTGACAGGAACTTTTCACTATTGGAAATACACCTTCTAAATTCAACAGTTTTAATTATTGGGACATACATATCTCACAAGAACTGAAGTAGTCTTTGGAATCCAGCTGTAAAGTCAACTGAAGAGACTACAAGATCTCAATTAATACTAAACACAGCGTTGCAGATAAGATGCAACAGTGGCCAAGCTTTCCTTCTAGAATCCCCAAGCAGACAAATTTGCTGAAGAACTAAAGCGAGAAAGTTCTCGTGCAAACTTTGGGGAAATGAGCCAGTAAGGTTCTCTGACACTATTTTCCACACTGTATCTGACTATCAAAACAATTTTCTGATTTGGACACAAAAATGAAACAATTGTATCATTCAAAAAACAGATTTATAGTGCTTTCAATTGCTGAACAAAACTTTTCCCATCCTTCCTTGAAAATTATCAAGACTACAGCATATTATTTGGTCATAAGTTTTATGTGAAATACCGAACTATAACATACAATACTCCTTGGAATACTAGACTTTTCTGAATCAACTACATAATAACATACCTTTGTGGATTCTACTTTAACGTAAAAATAGCATTCTACCAGTAAGTGATTTCAATGAAAAATGAGGATTTCAAAGGGCCTCTAAGTTTTCATTTCACAACAAAATCAACATACTGTAAGGCCATCACAGCATTTGTGACCATTACCAATTCTTCCTGCATGAGAGAGCGCAGGGGGGAACCAAGAACTATGAGTTACAGGATATGGAAGAATCATTTCACCATCTTTCATGATCAAAATCACCAAATTCCTAAAATAACCAATTATACTGTTTTCCTCAAAAGGAAAATGAAACAGTGACAGCTGCAACCTTCAGAAACAACTGCCTGAAAACTTAACTTGCACTTTTAACACTTGTAACTGACCTGTAAATGGAATAAAGTTTGCTCTGTAGAGGCCCACAGTTCTATGACCACACTGAACTTTCACAGAAAGAACAGGTTCTCAATGTAGCCTGATCATGCTCCTGGTTTTGAAAGCAGACTAGAACTGCTGGATATGAAGCAATCATTTGTACCCTTACACCATAAAGTCACAGGTTTGGGGGCATCTGCATATGTGCACCTCCACACTCCTTTTGATTAAGAAAAAACACAAAATAAATACATTTCAGAACATGAACAGTAAAGGCTGAAGGACCACTATAACAATAAAATCCCATATTTTGCAGACATGGAAGTGGGCATGACAACATTAATTTGCTTCTGGAATTTCCTAATTTGAGGTAGAGTCTTAAGAACAAAAACTCAAAGAAGACCTAATCCTATTTTCTTGAAAGGGCTAAGAGCCCTAAACCATGACCCAAAAATGGGCTTACTGAAAAAAATGTGTTCAAAACACTGCAAATAGGATTACAGCTTACCTTGCAACAGTAGTCAACTATTTTAATGGCCATATCAACTCACCCAGCAGAGGCTTCATTACAGCTAGAGGAATTGCAAGATTTTAAGGGATAGGTCAACTGAAATGGTAATACTCCCTTTCCGCAACAACTGACCCAAAGCAGTTCTAGGCTTTCTGAAGTAATTACTTATGAGTGTGACTCTAGGATAATAGAATATAAAGCAAGTCGAATCACCTACCATATGAAAATATACACTAACTGAAAACACTAAGAGCCAAAAGAACTTAGAATTTAAGATGGATCCTCCACTTACCTGAGCCTGAGTTTTATTTATTGGTAAATATCCAACAGTAAAAGAAGCTCTCTACTTCAAGACTTTCTAATAATTTTGTCATTTTGCCAGAAAATAGGTCATCTCTAACCAAAGCCAAAGTAGTATCCTTTATGAAAGTTAACAGAGCAACCATAGTTAGCATAGTTAGCAGAGGCAAAGCTGTACCACCCTCAAGGTTTCCCAAAAAAGCATTCTAATCAAATACAAAGAAGTCATAGAGCTTGTAACGCTTACATAAGAATGAGAGCTAGGTAACCCAAATAGCTGTGATCAAAAACATCAAAGCAAGGCCTGTGTTTGCAGGACTGAGGCTTACATTGAAAGAGATGCAGGCAATACAACTGCTGGACTCATGCATTTGCATTAAAAATTGGATAGAAGCACGTTTTTAGTAGAAAGCCTCTAGACAATCATAATAAAACGTACTGCTTACATTGGTGATTAGCATACTCTAGTACTATATATTCTTCCATCATAAGCAATGCAAATCAACCCTGAAATGAAAGGAAACCCTGCTAGGCTTACCCCAATCCCTTAGGCATGCCCACCATCTCTTGGACTTCATTTACAAGTTTAAATGCACCTGCACTTAAGAGCCGAGTTGGACACGCAGTAAGATCTTAATTATGGCCTGCATCAATTTCAAATGCGAGTTACTTCAGAAAAGCAACTCTTGCCTGGACAAACTCATTGAGGGGAGAATTCTCCTCTTCCCCCCTCCCCATGTCTTATGCCCAAAAAGCACCGAGCACAGCAGTGTCCCAGACGCCCCTCCACAGCCAACCAAGCACAACTGCAAGGCAGAAGGAGCCTGAGCTTCGCCCCGACAGGTCCTGCAGCCCAAGGCAGTGACCCAGCAGGCAGACAGACAGCACAGGAACCTGCTCTGCATCATCCCCACCCGCAGCTTTGGGCGCCTTAAGCTGCACCAGGAGAGGCTCAGGCTGGACATTAGGAAGGAATTCTTCACAGAAAGAGCGATGAGATATTTCAATGGGCCGTACAGGGAGGTGGTGGGGTCACCATCCCTGGCGGTGCCTCAGGACAGGCTGGAGTGGCACTGAGGCCACGGGCCAGCTGGCAGGGTGGTGCTCAGCCTTAAGGTGGCCACGATGATCTCAGGGGTCTTTTCCAACCCGGCTGACTCTGGGGAAAGGCACAAACACCCAATCACCTGGAAAAGGGGGTGCCTGACACCCAGAGGAGACAAGCAACAGCGGGGAAGCCCCAGAGAGAACACACGCCCCGCTCACCTGGCAGGTACTCCGCCTCGAAACGCCGCCGGGTCTCGCTTATCAGCACCGCCTTATCCTGCCGCTGCTGAAAAGAAACAAGGAGGGCCGTGGAAAGAAGGGAAAGGCCAGGCAGCCGCAGCCCCTCACCTGGGCGGCGGGGCCGGCAGGGAAGGGAGCAGGAGCGGCGGGACTCACCTCAGCCATGGTCCGGCCCGGCCCGTCCCTCAGCCCGCCCGCTCCGAGGCGGCTCCGGCAGCGCGAGGGGCGGCGGGAAAAGGGGACGGAGCGCCGCGTGACCCCGGCGGGGGCGGGGCCTGGCGGCGCCCAACGGCGGGAGAGCCCCGCCCATCACCCCGCCCACCGACCCGCCCATCGCCCCGCCCCGCTCCCGGCGGGCTCCGGGCGGCGGGAACTTCGGCGGGAACGGGACCGGGAGGGGGGTGAGATACCGGGAACTGCCCCGGGAGCCGGGTGAGGGCCCCGGAGCCGGGTGAGGCCCGCCGGCGCGGAGCGCTCCGTCGCTGCCCCTCTCTTGCCCGCTCGCTCTGCTCTCTCCCTGAGACAACCTTCTCCTCAGCGAGGCTTTGTAGTTCTAACAAACAGTGAGTTGCAGCTGCACCCGAGACGGGGCTCCTAAGTCTGGCAGCTCTAAGCACCGTCGCTTTCCAGCCTGCGCGGTGTGGTTGCGGCCCTGGCGCCTTCGGTTCAGTCACGAACGGCGAGTGGGTGCTTTGGTTCAGTTCCTCTTAACTTGTGTTATGCTGTGCTGCTGTTGGCGACCGCAGAATTCATACTTCAGTAAATAAACGTTTCTGAAATGTTTCAGCTGCTCAAATCTCTCAGTGCAAAGTTGCTGAACTTCATGTTTAATCTGTGAGATTAAAGCACGCGCTGGCTTCCTTCTTAAATCACTTCACGTTGGTTTAATTGGCTTCATTGTTGGTTTACAATATGTAGTTTTTCTTGTTCTTAAGGATCAGTTCAGTTAATCCCGAAAAAAATCATCTTTCCTTCTTGTTTGCTTTTGTAGATGAAAAACGTCCAGACTGGTTAAAATGTCCACAAGGAAATAATTCTGGCAAAAATGGGGGTGCATATCCTTTTCTTGTAGAGGATCATAAGTAAAGGTAAATCAAGATGTTTCTGAGTGAGCAAGAACAATTCTTGTCCTACAATGGTGAAGTCCTTGTGTTTCAACTGTCAAAACCAAAACATGTGGAGGGAGCAGCTGATAAAACAATTAATTTATGTGTCAGAAGAATGGTGTTCAATAGAGAGACTAAGCTGTTTGTTCAGAAGTCTTCTGGAGCATTCAGCATGCGTGCCAATCACTCAAAAATCGAAATGGTTTGTTGTAGCTGCACAACGGACTCCAGAACTGGGATTATTCTTCCCTGCATTTTCATGAAAAAGAAAAAACGGAATAATATCAAATACCTTTTATTGTTGCTTCACAGCTCAAATCAGTTTGAGCAGTCCTTTCATTTTCAATTGGATTATGAGCTGAAAGAAGACATCAGGTTGTTTGCTGGCCCGTCAGTGTTGTGGAGACACGCCAACAAGCTGTTCTACATCTCTTCCAACACCTGCATGGTTCACAGTGCTCCTTTTCAGCTTTCTTCTGTTGTGTGGACAGGTGAAATTGTAGGTGAAGGCACTGTTGTCTTAGGGATAAGAACTGCTTGCCTGCCAGAGTGTGGAGACACAGATGAGTTCTCCATTTCAGACAGAGCCATCTGGGGTAGTGAGCTCTTTGCATATGTAATCCAGACCCAAAAAATGCTGACTGGCACCTGGTTCATGCCTCATGGTTACAGCAAAGTGGTATCTTCAGTCTACATCTGCAAGAACGAGAGATGGGAAAAACAGCTCCGAATATCACTTGTTGCCGTAACCCACAAGAACCAGCTTATTTGGTTCCAAAATGGTCTCCCCAAAGGCGTTTGTGAACTTCCTTTCAAGAAACCATGTTCAGTAAAAACGGCTCTAACCCGTAGCAATGATTTGCTATTTGTTGTGTCTTTTGCCTCCGGAAACAGCTGTGTTGTACAGAGGAGAGACAGCTTACAGGTACTGGTGGCTTTAAACAGCTCCATTTTACCACTGCCTTTTTTTGTACATGTTTTCTTATTTTTCGTTTCTGCAACTGAAAAACTGCATATTTAAGTTCTTTAGATTTCTTCGTTGCTTGTTATTGTTGATGTTAAAATGACCAGTCTAAAATATGAGGTTGTTTTGCTTTTGCTGCTTGCTTATGTATCTGAAAATGAAGCTGGGATTCTCTCTCTTAAAAACACACTTAGGAATCAGCAAAAGCTTCTGTTGTTCTTTGAAAACTATGGTAGTGTGAGAACTTGAAGTTGTAAGACAGTTATGAGTGTGCCTTCGTAATTTATGTTAAAACAAACTGGTATAGTTGCAGAGCATAAACTACTTATTAGAATTTAAAAGGTTTTTAGTCTCATTTCCTAGTAAAAAAAAGTATTCTTTTATGAAAATGACAAGAGGCCTTGCTATTGTTTCCTAAGTTGGGAAAGACAAAGTTAAGTGCTAGGATTTTGTCATAACCTGACAAGAAGGCTCACATAACTCAGGAAATGAAAATTTGTCCTATTCAGTTATCAGCATTATTGTACAAAATTATCTTCACCTTTCAAACATATTTGAGTGTCTAATGAAGCAAAAATATTTTTCACTGTCAAAGTTATCTTTAACTGATCAGTAAGTATTACTGGTTCTAAATAAATATTAGAGCATTCAGCCGTTTGAATACACTGACAAGTTGTCACCTGCAACCTGTATTCTGGAAAGTGATCTTTAAAGAGAAATGGCTAATTTTTCCCAGAGTTACATAGGCTCTGAGTGATGGGGTGAGAGTGAGAGCTGGAAACTTCCTAAAATTACTGTATTCCACACACTTGAATAGGCTGACTCTTTATAAAAAGCAAGCTTCACCAAAATGAGATCTCAAATACAAGTTTTACGCAAATCTGTTTTAAAACCTCTTCTACTGTAGGTGGCTTCCAAATGGCAAAAAGTGAAGTCTGTTCTGGTGGATGATTTTATTGGATCTGGAAGTGAGCAACTGTTACTGCTTTTTAAGGATGACTCCGATACAGAGGTGTTAAGTACATTCAAAATAACAAACCTTGAAGAAGTCAACTATGCAGTAAGTTGAGCTTGCCTTTTCTCAGCCACTCAGTCCATGCTTACTAATTTTAAGAAAGCCTCAAAAAATCATTAAAGTATTGGTGCGAAGTGAAATTGGATGTGTGCTGTGAAATGCCCTGAAGTCTGAATACAATATTCCCTGCTGTAATCATAAGTCATCTGAAAAAATTTTTCTATTTCCTTGACGGTAGCCACATTCTTTTGGGGAATTATTGCAGTTGAAAATGCTTTGCATATGTAACAGTTTTGCTAGAAAGCTTACTTTTTGGCTAAGGACTCTTAATTAAGGCTATAGTGTTGTTAATTATCTTCCCATAATTGGGTCTTTCCATTATGTATTATCAAATTCTACTTGCTTTCAGGAGATAAGATTGTCTTTTAAAAGGCATAAAGTGATTCTGCTGGTTTTCTGTGTTTTCCCCCAGAATTCTATAATGCTGTATAATAGCTGTACCTTACTTTCAACTTTTTCATTCATTCAGGGTTTTGTTTTTGTTTTCTTTCAGAGTGGTATTAATTATAAACATGATGTTCCTGCTGCAGAAGGTTTGCAAGAGAATGGTTTGCTTACTGTTCAAGCCCTTGAAACAAGATTGCAGGTTTATACTTAATAGTTCTGCCTCCATATTTTCTATAAATTACATGTCATTACATTTTCTATAGGGTGAGGTTAATGATACTGTTTTTATTGGAGAAAAGGTTAGGAGAAAAAGACAACATACAAAGTATTCTTAAATAAGAGGTTGTCTGTCAGTTCTCTCACTTAAAAATGCATTTGGGCAATTGTGAAGATCTAGTTTAATTAAAAGTTTGAGATAATGCTGAAGCTATCTTATCAAAGCTTCTTAACAGTCGTTTTACTCATAAATGCTTAAATACCAGTTCAATAAAACGAGAATGTTTACTTCTTTTGCTTCATATTACATAACTTTCAGATCACGTTGTGCCATGTTCCCAGTGCTTTTGCACCGATGACCGTGGTTATTTCACCACCTGCTGATGTTTCTCCTCTGTTCCTAGTGGTTTTATGAGGATAATTTTGCAAAGTGCAGTAGGTGAAGCTAAAATGTATCCTTCTTTCAATTTAACTTTGTTGTTAAAACAAGCTGGGGGTAACTTGGTAGAGCCCAAGTAATCCATGGCAGTATATGACTGCCTTGCTTGTTAACGTTCTACCTGCCTTTCTCACTTTCATCCTGTTGGTAAACACCCAGCATACTTGCCAAGATGTGCTTTTACAGTGCGTGCATTGGCCTAGACCAAATGTGTAATAGTTGACAAAATAGCAAGATTATTTTAAAAAAAAGGTTGGGTTGAGTCAGATCTCAGACTGAGATGTGAGGCTACTGTTAATTTGCTAAGAGTGCTTTAAGGACGAGATATGAGTTAATTATTCCTGTCATTTGAGGATTAGTGAAAATTAAGTGGGATATTGTGGCAGTTTTATTTCCAGCGTTTAAAAATGAAGCAAACTAACTGGCAACAGTTTGCTAGTTAATAAATAAATAAATAAATGGAGGGCATATTAGGAAAAGACTGAAGAAGAAAAGACTTTTCTAGTTCTAATAACAAACAAGATGTCCAAAGAGATACTATGCATCTTCCAGAAGATAAAAGATGTTGTTTTGAGAACAGTGGACAAAATAATTTTTTCCTTCCTGGACAGCACAAGAAAATAGGAACTGGATTAATTTTGAGGGGCTCTTGAATTCCTGTCCAAACCTGTATTTTTGCCATTCTTCACTTTGCACATGAGAGGCCTATTAGCTTTAACATGCAGAAGTGCAAGCTTCCATCTAAATGCATTTTTTTCTTTTTCTGAATTTTTTTTTTGACAGTCACATGTTTTATAACTGATTTCTTTGCTGCTGCATTCTTTCCCTACTCATTGCATTACTCTTCTCTTCTACAAAACAGAAATTAGCTCATCTCTCATTTGTTGCTCCTTCCACTGTTGCAGTGAAATTTGTCCACCCTGCTATTGACAGATGCATCTTCTGTGTTCTATAACTTTGCTCTTTTAATATACCAACTGGCTTCCAGCTGTACAGCTCTTTGTGTTAGGCTCAAATGAAAATCTGGTTTGCACTTTCTACTGGTTCTGCTGGAAACAAGCCACTGGCTGGAGATTTCATCTATCATGTGCTTATAAAGTTGTTTTTACAGACACAGAATCCTTCACAAGACCTCATTTATTTCTGTATTTTTAGATCTTTTTAATCTCTGATTTTCAAAGCCACATGCTGGAACAAGCACTGTAAGCAAGTTAAAAATCTTCCTGTGTTTTAATGTTGTAAATCTTTGAAATTGTCAAGCTGATGAATTTGGAAGTAGGTGCAGATATTTCTTTTTAACCTTACTGTTTCTTTCTTGTTGAGATCTCCATTGTTCTGTATTGTATTTGCTGAACAATTAAGGACTCTTGATGGTTTTTATAATCTAATATGTAATTGAATTTCAAGGATAATTGTTTTGAAGCAATAATGCATGGGCTCTGCTTCGCTTGGGAATTTCCAAAAGTTAGTTATTCTTGGAGTGGTGCCTCCTGATATTTAACATCAAAATTCAGGTATTCTGGAATCTGCAATCAAATCATGTTTTGACAGTGTCTGTCAAATCTTGCCTTTTAGAGCAAAATGAAATAGATGCAGCCCTTTTTCATCCTCTGTTGCTTTACCCTTGTTTTCTTATTGTGTGAGAACCTTGGCAGGACTGAATTACAGTCCACTGTATGAGTAGTTTGCATTTATGTTATACACAGTAATTACATTGTTGCATTTTACAGGTAGTGAAAGTGATAAATAGATCATTTTGTCCATTGTTGAACTGTTCTATGTTTATCTTGTATATGGTCTTTTGGGCCCGAATCCAGCCTTTTCTCCTATGAAGTTTTGTTTTTCATTAACGTGTTTTAGCATCTTCTGAAGAAGATATCCTTTGGCAGAGCATTGCAGTTACACTAAAACAGCTGAGGTTACAGGATTTCTTATGGTTTTAGTTGGTTGTTTTGGCAGAAATACTGCAAGTCAGAAGTGTCCTTATGTCCACTTGTCTGTTCTGCTTCCCAAATACTTACCAGTTTTGTAAGGATTATAATGCTGGATTTACTCACAGCTCTGTTGTGTTTGGCTCTGGACTGCCTTGTTTTTATGTTCTAAGGCGATTTAGTTTTATTTTCTTAGTTTCCCCGGGCAAAGCTTGGAACTTCTGATGCTTGTTGTGCAGTACATCTTGGCATACACCAGAAAGGATGTGCCCTGTCCCTTGCGCCAGAGAGAGTTGATGGGGGGGCACTACTTGGTCTTGGGTTTGCCAGGTGGTAAATTTCAGGTCTCTTTCTTGTGTTGCTTTATGAGAAAAAAAGGCTTCCAAAAGTCAGATTAGCCAACAGTGAATTTTTGGCCATTTTGACTGCTTTCCAGTCTGTGCTTCCCTGTTTGCTTTCTGTTTCTCCGTTGTTTATTCAGGAGTTAGCACCAATGGGAGTAAATGATGGTTTAGTATTCTGATGACCTCAATTAGGAAGGTATCATAGACTCATCTTTGTTCTTGACTCTTCATTTTCATCTCCTACTCAAGTCTGGCATTGGATTATTGCTTGGAATGTGGTATTTGGATGGATGGTTTAATAGATGACAAATTTTTTACAGAACTTTTCATGTTGAGTGCTACTTGCTCTAAGTGCCCTTTACCATTGCAGCTTGAGCAGAGGACATCACCTTGCTTACATGAATTGCTTTTTTTATTCAGGCTTATCATAGTGTCATGTGTCATCCTGTTTGGGGGCTTTAGGGTTTTTCTGAGGGGATGGGGAAAAGGGAAGTTTGGTTTGCATTCCAGTGGTGAGTTTGTTCTCGCCTTGACAACATTGGACTTCTCAAGATCTTGCTTTCTAGATAATAGCTTTTGGGGAGTTTTCTTAAAACCTGAGAAGCTAATGCTGGCGTGATTCTTTCTCTGTTTTTTGGTTTTTGGAGAGAGGAGAGGGAGGGGGTCTGTGGGTTTTTTAATGGAGCCATAACCAGCATGTATGTCTATTTGTAAATCTGTCAACCCTTCAGTATACTTACTTGACCAATAATCAATACAAATCTTGAGAGGAAAATGAAACTGCTATCAATGAAAAAGTGAAGCAGGATTAAAAAGAAAATATCTGAATATCTAATTTAATAAGGTTTACTTTAATAGTCGTCCTAAATATTGAGAGACCAAGATTCTGAGATACAATTTTTGGCAGCAGTGTTTTGGATGTTTTTTAGAAACATTACTTGAAAAATGCTAGGATTTTGACTCTTGATACTTGCATAAAAATGGGAAGCTGAAAAGATATTTCAATACCTTCAGTATCCTTTCTTATTTGCAGTAGACCTAAGCATAAGTCAAATTATCATTTTTATCTTTTACAGGCTGGTTTCACCTCTGTTCGAGAGCTACAGCAGCATTTAAAACTCAAAAAGAAGGTTATTTTTGAGTCTTGCAGAGCATTAATAAATCTTGTTGAAGAAAGAACCCATATTCTACCAAAGGCAAAAGAGGTAAATGCGGAATATGGTACAGATCACTTCTGAATTCTGCTGAGCCATTTGTAAAGGGTGCTGTGCTTAACCACTTGTTACTTTCACCAGTAGGGGTTGCCACTATCAAAACTCATTAATCTGCTTTTTAAATTTGGTTAATTATCTTAATTTCCCAATGTATGCAATTAAGAGTAAATTTAGTTGTCTTTTGTCTTTTCTTGAAATTGGTGTGCACAGTACTTCCTGACAACTGAGTTGTATGGAGGAGTAACCTCTAACAGAGTTAGTGACAAACAGTAGGGGAGTGTACAGTCCTAATTGGCACAGTTGCCTAGATACTGAACATCTGTCTGTGATTTAACATGTTACAAAAGGTGAGCTGTCATAGATCTGTGTGAGCAAAATCGATTTTATTATGGGGGCAGAGTGAACTGTGGGCTGAGAAGGTAATGGAGCTTGGGAAAATGTTATCTTAATATGTTGCTCCAAAGAAGCCTCCAAACTTAATTGAAATGGAGTTGATCTCCCTCTCAGTTACTGCTGTGGTCCCTTTCAAGTTAGCCAGGCTCGGACAACAAAATGTTTAGCAATTAAATGCAGTACTATAGAATAAATTCTAGCATCTTAAATCTTCACTGGACAATTAATTGTATGACAGATCAAGATTTAGACACGTGATGTTCATAAGGAGAGAGTGAGTTTTACTTTACATGATGTGTATTTTTAAAAAATGCAATTTTATCTGTTGAATCTATTGTTGAGAATCAATCAGTTTATGTATTTCATTTTATGTATCTAAAAAGCTCTTCCAGCAGTCATTTGTGGTAAAAGAGGAAATAATGCATTATAAAAAGAACCAATATGTCTATGTAATTTATCTAAAAGAAAACATTTTTCTGTAAGGAAGGTCTTGTCTCTCTCTGGGATGATGTAGAAAATCCTCCTCATTCTCTTAGTAAAGAGACATCATTGGCGTCTGAAGTCCCAGAGCACTTCACAGAGAAATTGTGGCAGCGTGTTGTGGGTGACAGCTTGGTAGTTGGAGTAAAACTAACAGAATCATTTTCTTTGTAAGTATATAAATTTATCTAGTAATTTCACTGGTAGTATCATAGAAAATTAAGGTGCAGGTTAAGCTCTGCAGCAGTGAAGAGTGAATTTTTAAGCTTTGAACTTCTCACATTTTTAACATCTGTATATAAAGTGTTTGAAGTGCGTGTCTTTGCCAGTTTTGTTGCTGCTGCTTGTCTCTCCCAAGCACTGTGCAAAAAAATACATTGTATAGCCAGAAATCAGTCGTGTAAGTGTAATCAGTGGAGACCTTTATAAAAAGTTTTGTCTTTTTGACAAAAATTGTGGTTCATTATAGTCCATGTTGACATAGCTATGATGACATCAGTATGTGTTGTAAATAAAGCTGTCTTAATTATACAGTTCCTAATGTTCTACTGTTAACTGCTTACCATTCCTATACAGTGATTTGAAGAAGCACAAAAGAAAATACAGTAAATTCTCTTATCAACTTAATAAATACTTAGCCTTTGAATTGAACTGTTCTAATCAAATATCCAATCAAAATATTTGCAAAGCTTAGGTACTGTGTACATTATCTGGAATGATCAGTTATGCAATACTAAAACCTTCAAAATAATTTGTTTGTTCTTATTATCATCTTTACAATTATTTGTTTGTTCTGTTTATTTTAATTACTCAGTTCTAGTTGTAAATACTACATATGTCATTTCCCTCTTACAGAGAGCGTGCTCATTTGCAACATCGGTTGAAAAAACACGATTACATGAAACACAAATTTACCATGTGGACTGTGTAATGTAAAGTTTGGGAGAGTCAGAACTTACCTTTTGACCCACGTTCCCACAAGCAGTGTAGCTCAGACTGTGTTAGGGCAAGCTCAAAGAGTACTGATGCCACTGAAAATCATTCAAGTGGTTGTGAGGGAGCTGACCTGTTACACCCTCTGGCCATTCTGCTGGAGCTGTGGGTATATTCTTTCTCAACTGCCAGATTGCTGTAACTTTCTTGTAAAGTTGACCTCATCCTCTTGACAGCCCCTCTTAAGAGCCACTGAGGCAAGAGATTGTTTTTGCCTTTCCAGTGTTTGTTCTTTTAGCTTTGATGATGACGACTGTGGTTTTGAAAATGAAATGCTTCATTCCTGTATAGCTTCAGAGATCTTCAAAAGATTTTAAAAACCAGCAGCAATCTAGCCCTCTCCCCCATTTTTACAGTTGAGAAAAGATCTGTGGAAAAGTCTTTTGTCAAAAGTTATGTAGCAGGCTAGCAGTAGCACCTGGGTCTTCTGGGCTCCAGTTTAGTATTGTGTGCAACAACCCGTGTTGTTTTGGGAAAAGGGCTTGCTTTCTCTCCATTCCCAACACTGGAATTCTTTACTGATTATTTTTTGCTTCCTACTGGTGCAAGATTGCAGTGATATCTCAGATTGCATTATGAGATGGTGATACTTCTCCTTAAAGAAAATTAGAGATTCATAAGACTTTCAGATGTCAGTGACATCTCGAGATTGAGTTGATTGACAGAATAATGTATTCATTGAGAGAGGATCTGAAACAGTAATATTTGAATTTCATTTAAAGAACCCTGTGTTGAATAAATAAAGTACCTCATACATTTCAGGAAATTGCTGCATGTTTAAGGTAATGATATCTTAAACCTCTTATTTTACTCTACATTCAATTTTGGTTTAATATCTATAAAAATATAGAGCATCAGAAGAGCTTTTAGTCCTCAAAAGGGCAGAATTGATACGTTCTGCAATTTTTTGTTAAAACTAAATCTTTAAAAATAATTTACAAATGTCATAGAGTATCTGCACAGGTTATGTAGAATTTTCAACTTTTTCTGGCTGAATTAAACATTAGAATTCTTTCAGTTGAAATGAGGCATTGAACTCCTAAAAGCTCTTAGAAAATTCAGTCCATGTTTTGAAAATCTTTATACTAAGTTGAGATGAAATAGTCATGTAAAGGACTTACACTCTTTGCACAGTCTGTGACTTAACCTGGAAATTATATTGGAATTTGCAGTAGTCTTGAATGTCTGTATTTATCTGCAGAGTTGTGTCAGATGGCAAAAATATGAAGTGGGAATGCAGTCATATTATATGGATTTTCACAGGTCACTGAATGATGTCAGCTTATCTTTAGTGATGGATCAAGACCTCCCTTCGGTTTCTCCAATTATCAAGTGTCAAAGTAAAATAATCAAGCTGAACAAGGCCTTCTCAGCATTGGCAGTCTCCTCATGTCAAATTGAGCCGCCCCCAAAAAGGATGAAATTGGACTTACATGGCAAGAATGATGTGAAAGTCGAATTTCCTAAGAGACCTTCAGGGGTTCAGCAGGATGGAGCAAAGACAGTCATTGCTGTTACCAGCCTTTCACCTTTATTGGCATTTCATCATGCCTGCTGTGTAGTTCTTCTCCATGCAAAGAAGCAAAAACATGGGAATGATGGTTTACAGGAGAGCAAAATGATTACTGTACTCTGTGGGAAAATTCTGTTAAATCTGGAAGATATTTCAAATGGAAGATTTTCAGTAAAGATGTTAAGGGATAATAGTTACTGTACAGGTAAATAGATTTATATACTTTGGATTCATAAATATATATATTTGATTCCTCAGTTTATTCTGAATGTCAAGCAACGTTTTCAAGGTGTAATCCCATCTGTCTCTTTGAATACAAACTGCATAGGCCTTTTGGGATTTAAAAGTTGGGTGAAATATGAGATGGAACATTTTTCAAAATGCATTTACTGTAGGGTTTTGTGCTAGCATTGATGCTGAAGGGTGTCTGGAAAGGATAACTTTGAAGATGTCTGAGTACAGAATGCTGAAGCCTATGCGTTTTTCTATAAATAAATTACTGTATTTATCTATATAAGATACTGTATATATCTATAATTAGATATATAGGGGGGTTTTTTTCTGATGTAGTATTTATTACCTCTTAAATAATACCAAAGTATTTGAAACTTTCCCTCATCTGCGTGTCTTTTATGGTCATTTATTTTCCTGTCTAGTAATATCCCTGATTGATTTGATTTTTAACTGAGCTTTTGCTCCTGTGGTGAGATACCCTTTTGTTTGCTTGCAATGAATTTTAATTTTTCTTCCTTTAATGCTGTATTATTGCTAAAGCCAACATGTCATCTTACTATCCCAGGAGGCTGTTAGTAGCCTTTTTTCGGCAAGGTGATATTTATCTTAAGAGCTTTCATTACATTGGTTCTGCTCCATTAATCAACTGTTTTGCTTGGCAGAAGTAGGTTTAAGAATTTAGGTGAGAAGAAAATTCCAAAAGAATGCCTGAGTGCAGGTGCAAATTTGTCATGAAAAACTGGGAGTACAAGCCAAAACTCTAAGCATGCAGCATGATCAAAACATTTAGGTTAAGTATCTTATTACTGTATCTTCTTGCAGGTGCCATGGAAGATATACTTGCTGTCCTTGCAGCATCTGTCAGATTCTCCTTTCAGGTTATGTCTTCTGACTGCACATTGACTCCAGTAAATTCATGGTTACTGGGAGAAATGGAATGTATACCATTTAAGGAATGCCATGACAACGTATTCTGTCATAAAGCAGGAAATGTGTATGGTACAGTTTTTAACTGGAGCCTGAAAAATCCATTTGAAGGAGTTCTAACAATATTTTGCAGGTAAATTCACTCAAAGCATAGTGTATATTCATTATTCCATAGATGCTTTTTTATCTTTACACTGTTTCTTGTTAGTACCATAAACAGAAGCCAAAACCATAGCCAATAGGCTTCCAGTATGATGATATGATAACAATCAGCAATAACAGAATTATTTTCAGATCAGAATTATGGCAGAACCTGAACTATATTGTTTGATTTTGTCTAGGTTAGGCTTCTTTGTAAATCAGTGTTCTAATCTCCATTAGTATCTGCTTGGTACTATTTCTTCTCTTCATTTTGCTGCATCATAATTTTATACTTTTTTTTTTTTTTTTTTACTTTATTCTTAGTATAATATGTAATTTTTTTTGTTCAACATGTGTTGATTAAAAAACGTTCCTTAAGGGAATATTAAAACAAAAAAACCAAACAAATCACAAACCCCAAGTTATACTAGATTTAAATTTGTTGTTAGGTCATTTTTTAATACTGCAACATAAATTTAGTCTCATTTTGTAGATGTTTCTACTATATTTATTTCCTATCTACCATGATTATAAAAAGGAAATAATCTAAAGCACCTCAATAATTTCCTTTCTTATGTAGATTCTTGGAGAAATGTTTTTAAAAAATATTCTAAAACCAGCTAAGCAAGTTAGCAGTACTGCCATAATTTATGGTTTAGCTGGATAAGGCTTATAACATAAAAAGTACTTATTGAATATTAACAAGAACTAAAAGCTAAAAAATAAAAGAAAATATTTTCTTTTAAGAGTGTATTTTATAGTGAGGTTCAGTCTTTTACTCAAATTAGGAGTTGATTTAGTTTATGTAAGAGGAAAGGCTGAAATGTGTAAGAAATCATTCAGTAAAGTTTTAAGTCTCAAGACTTTTGGTTCCTTTTAAAAAGTTAATTTACTTAGTACTATTCACTTTTGATCCCATTTTGCATTAATAATTGAGACACGTTTATGTTGTAACTGATTGTATTTTCTGTAACTTTTTTTCCTGTCTTTGGATTGTTCTTTTATCCAGCTAGGATATTTCTGTGATAGGTAGAAGCTACAGACTATTCTTTTTTTCACAGCCTTTCAGAACCAAAATAAACTATATGTTACAAGCAGTGAAACATTAAGATAATTAAATTAAAATAGAAGTACTTCAAGGGAAAATGCCTTTCTGATCTGTGTGAGAAAATTAGCTACTTCAGAGTGCTTTTGGGGTTTTTGGGTTGAGGTTTTCTTTGTTTGGCAAGGCAAACACTGGAAAAATTACAAACTCTGCATTCCTCTTAGAATGAGGAATATGTCACTGTGTTGTATATGCTACACTGCTATCCAGGAGAGTAGGTTTTCTGATGATTAGCAAAAATTTTTGCTGCTTAAAGAAACAAGTGATGCACGTGTAACAGACAGGCGTTTTAGCTTTAGTATTGATGTTGCTGAAGTTGGCTTAGTGTCCATTCTTTGGACATACAGCACCCAGTGTGCACACCATTAGCAAGCCCTTGATTGCTCTTGTGTGTACTGCACACACAGCACTTCCAACCATAATCAGCATTAAGTTTCCATTTTTCTTTCCACGTAGCTTGGTTTCATTTTCCAATTAGAATTTTAAAGAGAGAAGTTAGCAATAATAATAATATATATAATATCTTGTTTTACAGAAACCTGACTGTCTTGTTCCAGTGCCTTCATAGCCTTACTAGAGTTCTCCCACCAAGCTGCAGTGTAAAACTCCTGAGATCTGGAAGGAAAGGTGCCCTTACTGAACAGTTAGCACTGGCTTTGAAGAAAGAAATGCTCACCTGGAAGAGTTCTTTCTTCTCAAAAGAAAGTAAAGCTGAAAACAGTTTGACATGGGGCAATGAGGCTGGCAGGAAAACTGATAATGCTCCTCTGGCTTCTCTACTGGACACTGTGGAAGGAGTTCAGCAATTCAGGAAGAAGTTTCAGAATGAGCGGGAACAGAGTGTGCTAAGTATGAATCAAACAGTGAATGGTGCTCTTTATCAGAAAATTGCTTTGAAAATAGCAGAAGCTCAGCTCAGTTCAGATATGATTGTGTGGAGACTGAGCAAGTCCTAGAAACTATTGACTAGATTTATTTTTTTAAAAAATTGTTAAAATTATACTATTAAATAATATTTATAATTTCATGGGTACTTATATTGCTTTGTATTCAAAAGCTCATATATTTCTACATGCAAATACTGGTGTTTTGATTGATGAGTTGAAGCTGGTTTGGCAAGAATTTACTATTAAATACAGATGAGTCATTTTGTTACAAATTTTGAAAAAATATTTTAAGGTATTTTGGGATAAGTCCTACTCCAAAATCATAATTCTTGAACTATAAATTAACTATTTTAGAAAAAAACCCAACAAGCATGTACTGTCTAAAATAGTTCTATTAAACTTGAAAGATGGCTGTTTACACAGGTAGAATTGAAGCTTTTTTTAGAAGTCTTAAGACGGGTATAGAAAGGATCTAAGTTATGCTACCAATTTTAATTCATAATTTGAGTATGAAGTTTGACATTCAAATTCAAAGAGAAGGCAGTTTATCTTCTTGATATATCAAACGTTTTAAATAATTTCTATTGATATCACCTGATTTTACATTTCAGCCTTGTCTTCTAACACTTAGATCTGAGAGATTATGGAGTGTTTAATGAAGCTGGAGAACCAGATTAGGCCTCTTACCAGACCTTAAGAACTGATGAAGATTCACCCCATAATAAAGTCAATTCAGGTCTGAGAGGTCCATTCCCACACAGAACATAGTGGTAGGGCTAATCGCATTGGTAAATCCTGGAGGAAACTCTCCTTCCTTGGACATTAACCTATGTAAGAAGATGAGTTTGCTTAATCCTGGGGTCAAATGATTGTCTGTTGATCTGGCTGCTCAGTGGTTTTGGCCTATCTCAAGTAGTTTAAATAATAATGGGCAACTTTGCCTATTATTCCTCCCTTCTGGTTTGAACAAGATACTGCCTGTGCATCCAGGAAGAGACTTGCCTGTACTACTTTCTGAGGTAGTAACTTTTAAATCAATTTTTGCCACCATTTTTCAGCTTCATGAGTGGCAGAAAGGTTAGAAAATCCCAAATCACCATAATTTGCTTCCTTTTATTTCTGCTTTATGAAAGCAAAACATTGCTAGTATTTATCACCATTTTTCTGAAGTTGTCAAAATTTTACTTTTCATTTTCCCTGTAAACAGAGTTTAATAGTTAATATCTCCAACATCCACTTTCTCTGACAATAAAAGTTTGGCAGGAAAAATGGAAAATATTTATTGACTCAAAGGAATACTGATGTTTCAGAATAATGTTATGCCTCATTTTTTTCAGCAGGAAGTTCAACTTCTATGTGTATGTCTTCTAGAAGTGTTAAGTGGTGATGTGTTTCAATCCAAGGCATCTTCTCATATTGGCAACAGGAGTAAACCAATGCGCATTAATGCAAAATACTAAGTAGAAAAAAAGTAGATGAGGGAACACTGTGCTTTTTAAGTTCAACCCAGTTTAGTGATGTAGCTTCACTTTTGAGATACTCATATTAAATGACTCCTGTTTAGCTATGTAGAAGGGAAATTTTCCATTAAGATACTGAGAATGTCTTAAGAAATTGTCATGGATATTTGAAATTCAGTATTTATTGGATGAGAAAGAATTGTTAAAAAACCCCAGCTTTCTTTGTTAAGCCACAGTTCGGTTCAGGCAGTAGTCAGAGCTTAAGAGCTCATTGTCAGGGCTTGGCAGTCAGTTCTCACTGGAATTTCCAGAAGTTCCTGATTATAAACACTTAAATGAAGTGAAAAATCTTAAAAGTGCAGTCCTGTAGCTTGCAGCAAAGGCCAAGACCTTGCTAAGCCATCTAAGCAGAAACCTTCAGAGCAGCGAAGCTACTGTTTAGCTCAGGGCACTTCAAGGAGTTTATGCAAAGCAGTGTAAACAGTCCAGCAGATGATTTGTATTAGCACTACTGTAGCAGCCTGCTCTCATGTTGTAACTAACCATCATATTTGTCTGTCTGTCTTTAAAGAGAAACTTCCACATGTAAAGCAGGACAAAGGAAAAGAAGCTGCCGGGCACAGAAGTTGCCAGTTTCTAATTCCATGAAGTTGTTACTGTAAAGATGCAAACAGTGAAATCACAGAAGTGTAGAAGTGAAATTATTAGAGTAGTAACACATACAACAACATGTTCATACTAAAGAGTCTTTCCTAAGGCATGAATGCTTAGTTTGCATCATCAGATGAGATCACTAAAAGCTTTCCTAACAGCTGTAAGATTCTTGGGAGTAGTTCTCCAAGTGGATTATAATGACATGCCACAACTTTCAGTGGTAGTGATGCAATTAATTGGTAGGTGCATTACATATGCATGGGAGATATTTTTATGTGCCAAAATCTAAAGGTCTGCTGGAAATACTTGAAAGGTTTATACTGGTATGTGTGGGTTTTTGCTAGGAATAATGGAAATATGGAGCAGGCATGAACAAAGCTTTAGGCTCTCTAGAATGTTATCGTTAAGTAGCAGCAGCAGGAATCTTGTTTAGAGATATTTCCTTTCATAAACTTACCTTTCAGAAGTAAAAGCAACTAAAGGTGCTAACCTTCTATTTATTTGGTGTATCGTATTGATTAATCTTTGCACATACTGGTCTTCAAATGAAGAGTCCAAATAGCACAGACTAGAAAAACTGGTTAGGTTGGCTATGTTTCTATCATCCACAGTAGGGAGTCCCATTTTATGACTTCCAAGAAAGTCCTGGAAGTGAGACCTTGCAAAAATGGAGTTCTTCAAGTACTTTTTTGAACAAGTCATTTGACAAATTAAATTGGTGGCAGCGTCAGTCTCAGGTATGGGGGATTAGTGTTGCCAAGAAATAACTGATAACGTAGCTGGGTGTTTGATTCTGTAAATGTCCCTTTCCATGACAGCAGATCAAGTTGGAAGATGTATATATTGCAAGGAAGAGAAGGCTTTTTGTTACTAAAGCTGTTACTAATTGCAGGTAACTATTTACACAAAACATTCACTTGCACACTCATAATTCTTCTGTAGGAGTAGCAACTGGGAGGCCAGGCCCCACCCCTGGGACCTGTGACTCTGAGGTAGGTAGTTTAGAAAGTCCTTTGAAGAGCCCTTTGCTTCATCAGGTGCGTGTGTATAGGTTGTCCTGTAGGGTTTTTTGTTTGCACGTAGCAATCACTGCCTGCTTGTACATGATCCAAGTTAATGCAACCCATGGTTGATACTAATGTGGGTAGTGGTTTTGTACACAGCCAGGCTCCTCGTGTTCTGAATCTATCAGTTCTGGTGGATTTAACAGAACAACTGGTCTCCAGAGCTTACCAGTCCTGGGAGACTTTCACATGCTGCTTCTCAGCATGTAATAATCTCCTCAGCCTGCTGCTTGCTGGTAAACATTCCTCCCTCCAGAGCTGTAGAATCCTGTCACACAAACTGACACAAAAGGGCCTTTGATAAGGCAGTAAAATTATGCCCAGAATCAACTTGTCTTGACCTCAAGGAGCCAAAAAAACCAGTTCTGATTTCTGGAAACCAGCAGATGTCAGTGGCTTCTGACAGGTATCGATAGGAATGGTTCCAGCCCTCTGGCCAGGGCGGTGATCTGTGTGCAAACATTTACCTTTCCACGACTGTTACCACCCGTTTCAAAAGAGAGTGCAAAAGGGAAGTCTGACATAGAAAACATGGGCTGTCATGCCTAGATGCACTCTTATGTCAGTCTTGGCACTTCTAAAGTCAGCATGATTTAAGAGCCTAAGCAGAGAGACTGTATGTCAAAGAACTGTTTTCCGAGCCAAGCTGGTGTAACAGATTAATTTACAGTGATTTTTCTCTGTCATTCTGAGGCCTCTCAGGCAAGAGAAACCTGTCTGCTCTGGAGTGGTTTCTGTTGGATACTAATTTTTAAGTTTGTATGTAGTTTGAATCAACCACAGACTGCTGAGTTGTTTGCAGTAGTGAGAGTTAAGCCTTCTCTCTCAGCTACTAATTTTTATTTTCCCACAGCTTTTGACAATTTGGGAACTGTGACAATCATATGACTGCTCTCTTCTGAATCATACTGACTCTGCTGACAAAATAATAATGCTAGCATGTTTATCCTTGAGTGAGGTATTCATTAGAGGCTATTAACAAAGATGATAGGCTCAGCAGACGGAGTATCCAAGCAGTGGTAGTTTTCTTTTCCTCCCTTCTCTACTTCCTTGGGACAGAGGAGGTTTTAAACAGTGGAAGATAATTGTCAATGCAAGGATTTAAATTTTCAAATAAATGGAAAGACAGGGGTTTGAGCATTTTGTTTTTTCCTAGTCTAGTTTACTTTGAGGTTGGTTGTGGGGTTTTTTTCAGTATTTTCTGCTCTGCACTCTAGGCATGCCACTGGGTAAGAACAAGGTGAACATCTTGATCAGTATGTAGTAGGGGTTTCTAGCCAAGAAAATCCTCCCAGGGGAAAAGCAAAACAGTAGGAGGTTTAATGCTGGTGTTTACTGACATTAATTATTGCTTTAAGGAGGTGATACTGCTTTGGTCTTTTCTGTGACCTCGGGTTTCTGGCATGTGACAACCTTACCCCTCAGATGTATTGAGAAATTCATAATTCATAGGTGCAAGATGGGAGCTGCATGTTTATAAAGCACTTGGTTAGAGCAAAGGCTGTCAGGTGCCAGGTTTGTAGCAGTCCAGTTCCTGCCTGAAGTCCTACATTCACAAAACCCTGTTGCTTAACTGTGGTATTTAGGTCAGAGGCACAGGTTGGTAAAGCAGTCTCAGATTAACTAATCCTCCTCCTTATTGTCTAAATGGAGAGGCGGTGGATCATCTGCTGGGCTGTGATCCTTACCTGCACAGAGAGGTATAAAGGTAAGTGCTTTGAAGTGAGTCCTCCAGAACAGCGTGTGCTGCCTCTGTACCTGCCCCCTTTCCTCTCCCTGGAGCCCCAGTTACAGTTTCGAACTGAACATGTGATGTCTGCTTTTGTAATCCTGCCTTTGAAATGTTCTCAAGCATGAGAACAGAAACTGCCAAAAACTTCCAGAATTCATGGTTGGTGGGAGTCTGTTTCTTTATTCCCTCTGCACAGGCTCTAGCAACTGTGTATTTTCATGCTTCCTCTCACCCCAGTGATCAAACACTGAAAACCAAAAACACAATCACTTCTACTGCAAAACATTCTTTGCCTTGCTTTGTCCTGTAAGAAACATGTATATTTTATTTTCCATGGAATATAACTCTGCCAAATCATAGAATCTACAGACAAAACTCATGTCCCTGATGCAAAGCACACCTGGATGGAGCTTTCAAGTGCCTGGAGCACTCAAGCAAGTAATTGTGCAACACAGAAAAAAAAAGTTTCCTCTCTGTGCCCTGACCCACACTCCCCACCCCCAGCACTCATGACTGTTTATGACGATAAGCTGTACAGGTTTGTTGGGTGGTTTGTTTCATAAGGTTTTTGCAACTAAAGGCTCATTTTTAATTCTGCTTTACTTACTGGCAGTAGATTTTAAATCTGCCTACACCATTTTAAGCTTTTGCTTTAATTTTGCCTCTTCTGAACCTCACTTAAGAAAATTCAGCACTCATTGGATGTGTTAGTATACTAATAGAGCTTTTAAACTGTATTTAGATATGAGTTGTTAACACAAACTGTAGAAATCCAGAAAGGAGTGGATTTCTGGGAGTTTTGGTAGAATCACCTTTTTTTCAAAGTAGTATGGAATATCCTAATTATCAAATCATGCAGATAATATACTAGCTTCTTTAATCACCCCAAATCAGCTGCATGAGATAGGTTACATCAGAGAAATCAAAGGAAATTATGTAACATTGGAGTTTGTTGTTTTCAACACAGCTGTGAGGAGAAATGAAAGGAGACAGTCAGGCCAGTTCAGCAATCGTCCCTGTTTGTCAGCTTTTGTTTGTTTGTCAGCATAGGCTAAAATAGTCACAGAGAGCAGCTGCTGGATTTGAAGATCCCATGAACTTTCTTAGAAGACTACCCTTGTGTGAGAATTAATTTTCATTTATAATTACATTCTTTAGATCATGAATTCTTCCCCATGCTGGAGAGTCAACGTAGTAGTCACGCTGTACGTAGGAGTGGGGTTATCTTTCACTGTCCAATCCAAAGGCTGTCTGTGAATTAATGACAGGAAAGTAAATACAACCACCACCCTATGGATAACAGTAATTATGACCTCAGCAGGAACAGAGCTGAAATTACACATTCCAGTGGGGAATAATCACTGATCGCCTAATGCTGATGGTTTCACTGGCATTATTTTTCCCTAACGATGTCCCTAACTTTTTCAAAGTACATGACTTCTATTTAATTACTCAAAGAGGGTGTTTCTGTTGTGCTAATTTTACTAAAACACTCAAGAATTTTATCACTTCAGCTTACTCCATATTTTACCTGCTGCTTGGACAGAGGAGTGCCTGTGTAAATGCAGAAATGAAAAAAATGTATTCCTGCAGTAATACCTTAGCTGTTCATTTACTATAGCAGTAAGTGAATTATTCCAATGCAAAATACCTCAGTAATGCACACCATCTTGTCAATAAATTTGGTATTTTTTTAGTTAGAGGTTAGATTTTAGTAATTTTCTGAAAAGAATTTATCAGTTTTGTTCCTTTCAAAGTAGTTCACTTTTTCAAAATGTGCTCTGAATGCATACAGACACATGCATTTCACCAAGTCTGTAAAATCCATGGTACTTTAGTACTGGGATGTTTTACTGCTGAAAAAAATTGCTAATTTGAAAAATTTTCTCTATATTTTGTGGGACTGGGACAATGAAATAGACTTGGTAGAAATAATCAAAGAGAATAAGTAAATGATCCCTGCTTATTGTATTTTCCCCAAATGTGAATATATTGCCTTGTGAAGTATAACTAGATAATCCACTGAAATAACATAAACTGTATAATCTTCTCAAAAAAACTAAATACTGAAAAAGCTTGGGGAAAGAACAAATCCCTACAGTATTTCCCCACCAAAGAGACGGGAGTTTGTGCAAACTAGTATATTTTCTTGATAAATTGACATGTTATAGTCAAAAAGAGGATGAAGAACAGGGGAGTCCTGTCATTTTGAAACAGTTCCTTCTACAGTAACTACTCTTTCTTACTGGCTGTTTAAAATACTTGAAGTGAATTGAATTCTTCAACAATCCACATTAACCTTCTATAAATTAGTAGCATGTCTAAAAGGGTAACACATTAACAGTATGAATGATCCAGGATTTGAATGTTTTAAGTGACTGTGGATAGCCTGAGGTTACAGCAATGATTCCTTGAACACCGTTTGAAGTGCTATTTTTTTTTTTTTTACTGTAAGTTATAAGAATTTGTTCCATATTAACCTGCTCATACACATGTAAGTCTAGCCAGTGACACAGCTAATCTGTCACATCTGCCTGTAACATCCAAGGGCTATCAACTTGCCTACCACAATTTCTCATGTCTACTTAACGTGAGTTGTTCAACCCACCCCATGTACCTCCCATGCTAGCATTGCAGCTGTGGAATTTAATTTTTGCTGTACACCTAAAACAAAAAATTAGAATCTTTGTTTTAAAAATCACAAAATCTTTGACTTGTCAGCATTTTGTTTTCATATTGTTCACCTGTGTACAGCTGTAGCTGTCCTTCCTCTGCTGCATGTCAATTTTTAAACCCCTTGGGATCAAATGCAGTCCCTCCTGTTCTCCACTGCCTCCTCTTCCCCCATCCTGAGCTCCTTTTTAGACCTCTTACACTCCTTGGGTTTAAACCCTGACCTCATTCAAGACAGCGATGAGGCTCTGTGAGACCTGCAAAGGTCTACATGTCCCTGTCATGATTCAGAACTTCTTTTTGTCTTAGCAGGGAAGTTAGTGGCTTTCACAGACCCAGATTCACAAATATTCTGCTCCTTTGCCCAAGCTTTTTCCAGGAGTTAGCATAATTTTTTAGTAGGTACAAGTTGGCTGAATTTCTGGAGTTAAAGGCACAGAATTAATAAATTGTAAACACAGCAAGAAATTTAGTCCTCCATTTATTTTGCAGTTAAGTCACTATTTGAGTATCTGTTCCTACTTATTTTATATTTACATTGGCAACAGATGTGATGCTTCAATTTTATTTGAAATTTTGTTGCAGTAAAGCTGGCCAGTGTGCCCATATTCAACAAAGTAACACAATATAGCTTGGTTTAGTCATTGATAATGATATTTCAGGTTGTATATCATCATGGCAAACTGCACAATTTGTGGATTGAATGAACAAATACTAAAATACGTGTGCTTAGAATGCCAAAGGTGTGCTAGAAGTGAAAACCAGATTTCAGTTCTGAACTATGAGAAATCATTAAAGTTAAAATTAATTTCAGAGCAATGAAATGCCATTCCTTCATCAAGTTATAGCAGAAATACTCTATGTTTTGGGTTTTTTTCATTCTAAGTTCAAGTATTTTTAATACCATAACAAAGCAGTAAAGACATGCTTAGGAGTTCATGTTTCCAGCTTCTAACAAAGTTTTAGAGACTCAGAGTAACTTGAAAGCTAAACAGTCTTTACTGATATTCAAATAAACATCTCCAGAAGGAATTACCAAAGTGTTTTGAGTAAACATAAGGAGTTTTCTGTCCATTATCCTCCTACTCAAAAATCATGCAGCATCCCTGTGACAGGTACTATTAAGTGAAGAAGCGATACTAGAATAATGAATATAGTAAAGCTATTTCTTGTGAGTCTGAAAGATGAAAAACAGAAGCATTAGGCCACCAGCAAGCTAGCTGTAGAGTGCATTGAGGTGATTTTGGTGATTTATGAGACTGCAATTTGGGAATCAGCTTCCTTGCTTTGAGGCATTCTTTATGTACTTCTGTGGTCTTGTGTAGATAGTGATGTTAGTACAGAATCTGTTATTTAGCTTAAGAAGATTCTGCAAGATAGCTGATCCTGATAAAATGCTTCTAAGGCATCTGTCAATTCTAAACAACATTGCTACCTCACATGACTTGGTTTAAAAAAATAAATTCCTCAGCAGTTTCTTATACATTTAAACAGGGTTTACTTTTCCCTTATCACTTTACAAGCCTTATCTTTGTTGCAGGTGATGTGTATTGATTTACCTCACCTTTGTGCTGGAATCCCTTACCAATCTATCCTGAATCAGAGCAAATCTTACCTCAGTAAACTGTGCTAAGCTTCTCCATTTCTAACACCCTGCTATTACAAAAACATTTTGCAAATTTGTGTTTTCTGAAGACAAAAAAGAAAAAAAAAGAAAAATAGAGTTGAATTTGTATTACCTTAAAAACAAGACTGCATCACTAGAGAAAGAATAGTGAAGTTCATTTGGTACCTGAAAAAGGAAATATTATTTTCAAGTGTGATTTCCATATATTATTTGAAATTGGCAAAATATGGCCCTTCAGATACTCTTGGGGAGGAAAAAAAAATGTATTTAAATTGACATTTACTTGCATTTAGCTGTCTGCTGATTACTAATCAATGGTAGACTAAGGTGCCAATCACTGAAAGCACATCTGTCTGCAACTGGCCTTTGAAGATACATAAAATAGGAGATGATGCCATAAGTGAGGTTGGTTGTGTCTATGCACAGTGGATATCTTTCTTAAGGCTGCACAGGGAATTTTTAAGACAACCTTTTCATAGGATCATAGAATTCTCCTCTCTGGGAGAGTCTCTCCATGATTTTGCACCCGGTGGCACTGGGAATGCATTGTGCTCCCCCAGCAGCTGCCACGGGCTGTGCTGGCCTTGCGTGCCCTCCTGTTCCCAGCCCATGGGGAGGTGGCTCCGGCTGCAGCATCATGTCACGGCCAGAGGTAATGCTCCCGGGGATGTGGTGGCAGAAATAGTGCTCCTACATGTATAAATAGCTCCACACACTGCTGAAGTGATGGTGCTAGGGTACTATGTTGCTGGTTTATTTATATCTGTGGAAGTGCAGTGAGCTTGGAAACAGTATCAGGTTTGTGCTGTGAGCTATTTTGATTGTCTTCCACCTCAACACAATCTGATTCATAAAAAAGCTTGTTCTTCTCCATCAGTTTCAGTTTCTTGCCTACAGTGATAGCTACCAAAGAAAAGTTTACCAAATCAAGGAGGAGATCCCAGTTTGGGAGTACTTCACTGGTGGTCCAGAGTAACAGCTGTGTATTGATTCATCTGTTGGCACACAGGGGACCGGAGTGCACAAGCCTGGACACCTCTGGCACGGTCATGCTCTTCAGCTGCTGCCAGGCTGGGAATGACCAAGCTAAGAGACTTTGTGAGTCAGACCTGAAGCAAGATAATTTTTTAGGAAGTGGGTGGTTAGGTTTGCAATTTTCAGCATTGCAATGCTAAAAAATAAACATCTCCATTTCCAGTTTGAACATGGAGTGCCACCATCTGAGTTTCTGTTCCCAGCACTAGCTGATGGATCCCTTTCTGAAGTACTCAGCTGGCAGTGGGTGGATGCAGGCAACAGACTGAAGAGTAAACATGTCAGGAAGGGACTATTTTTGACATCCTGGCTAGAGATGGGCCGTGTGTGTGATGATTAGGATGCAGGAGGAGTCACTTGTGATGAGTACATTAATGCATTGGTCTCATGGAGCTGTCTCACCTTTAGATGGACCTCATGTTTCAATTATTGCTTTTTGTCAGAGAAAGAGTCCAGCGTAAGGGAGGTAAAGCAGTATCAAATCATCTGCAACTTCACTAACTCAACAATTAGTGTTCATGGCCCCACTGCATGTTTGGGAAGATGGGTGCAATGATGAAGGGAACAGAGGAAATAAATGGCTCAATAAAAGACTTGTGATCACTTTTTCTGATAAACAGCCTCCTCCTTTGATATAAAATGGGCTCCTTTATAATGTGAGCATTATGGAAATAATATTTCTGATGGAAACTGAGAGGCTGTTCTCTGAAAGCATACTGGTTAAGGTGAATAAATACACCGTGACATATCCAGCAGTTCTTTCTTTTTGCAAATATTAGGAAAAGGGGCATCTCAACAGTCATATATCTACAGATGATTGTAGAGGGAAATAACTGGCATATACTGCATACTTTTAAATCTCTGCTAGTACTGTGTTGCTCAGCATAAAATCCCCAGGCTTCCGTATTAGAGATGAGGGAGGGTATATTTGTGTGCAGGAAAAATGTTTAATTCCCTCATAGCATTTTATTTGCCCAAATTTTTCTTCTTCAGTTTCACAATATTATAAATTGTGCTTGCTTTTTCCTGGTAAGAAGTGCCAGACCTGCAGTTAAAACAAAAAAGCTTATCAGCCCCCTTCCCTTCTGTTTAGAAGTAATTCTAGAAGCAAGGTGAAGGATGCAGTTTGTAATCAGTTTTCCTTCTTTTTGAAGAGCAGACAAAACATAGTTTTCCTTTCTAAAAGATTTAAAACTTGCTCTCATCTCTTTCTAGATAGTCTTTTTAATCCTTTACTATAAACAGAAGGCAGTAGTGTTAGCTGAGATTTGAAATACGTGTACTCTTCAGCTGAGAGCAGCTATGCCCAAGACATCTCTTAACACACTGGATTCATATGTCCATGAACCACAAGGGCTTAGCAACACTTACATCTCTGTCAGTATGAAGCAGTGGTTTGTTCTACAGAAGGGGGGAGAGGAGCTTTCTGCCTGGTTGTTTCCTGACTGATAGGGCCTGTCTCACTGTGATCTCACTGCATTTGGTGAGACAGCTGCATTTTGTGAGCCTGGCGAGCAGTGACCCAGATGGATGTGCATGACTGAAGGGAGGACTGACCAACCTGCACAGGAGCAGTGTGGCAGACTGACACTGCAGCTGCATCAGTATGTGGCCACCCTGGTGCATCCGGGGCTGCCTGGGGTCATCATGGGAGCCCAGTGGTCATTTGCTTTTCTCTGGTTTGTGTGACCTTAAGGGCGGGCTGAGCAATGTACCTGCTTCCCACCTGAGCAGTGTGGGATGATGGCCACACTGTTATTGTTCTCTCAATAACAAGCTTACCCTGAGATTAGCCTTAATAACACTACTTATCATCAAGCATCTTACAGTAATCTCAAAATATTTTAATGACCCATTTTGTATCCTTATCCTGGAATTTTTATGATTCTATATCTAGTGTTCATCGACATTCTTATTTCTGCCACTGATCTGTTGCTTACATTTCATTATTCTGTACAAAATGCAATATTCCATCCAAAACTGAAGTCTTCCAACACATCCAAATGCCACCCAGTGATCACAGTAGGAATTGCACTTAAATCATTTACACTGCTATATTGCATACAACAAACGCTGCTGGATAATTGTTAAAGACAGATAATTTGTCTTTGTGATTAGAGAACTCTGTTACAAAATCGATGCTAACTGTGAGTAAATCAATTTGTTATCTCCTCATTAAAACACTATACAGTTGTGAAACATCATTTAATTGTCATGAGATGGATTTTCCCAAAGAAGGTGTTTCTCACTCCATCTTAACCATAGTTTATATACATAACATGTATAAGCATTTCCCAAGATACCTCTTGATGCATTGCCATGGACAGGGTTGAAAGCCAACTGGATAGCATGGGACATTTGTTTTATCTCCTACCTAAGTGACATTTTACCATTTCTGAAAATCCACACAGAAATCTGTTACAGAAGAGCATGGCATTTTGTTTGTGTATTTCTTGGCTATATTTGTGTTTTGCAAAGATGTATTTTCCCCACTGCTGTGTCATTCTGTTTGCAGAGGTAATGCAAAGACAGAACCCATTTTACAGAGAGAAATTGCTTTGTTTTGCTTCTTATGATTTCATACCAGGAGTTCTCTCGCAGACTATTGCACTCAAACCCCTGCTTTTTTTTTTTAACTGAATTTTCCCCTGTTCAATACCAACTAGGAGCATTTCCTCCAGGGTTCAGCCTTGCGTGTTCACCTGCATTCACGAGGAGCAGTGCTTGTGCAGTGCAGGAGCTGGCTGGATGCTCCTGCAGGGAGCTAAGCCTCTCCCTGGGACTGGTACCTCTGGGTGTATTGTGTTGCTGTCAGCCCTAGGTGAGGAGAGTGTGCAACCCAGGGCTTGGAGCCGCTTGGCTGGCATAGCATGAGGAAAGAGGCTGGGGCCCCTGGAGAGCAGGCAAGGCATTGGGTGCAAAGGCTCTGAAGGGAGGGGGGACTGGGGCAGAACTCCCTTGTGCTGTCTGCGAGCTGGCACCCCCCAGCACTGCCACATGGGGTGACAGCTGCTGAGAAAAGAACAGTGTGAAGCACCCAATTTCATCAAGTGTGTGCAATGACTGAGATCGATGATGCAATTTTTCTTCCCTTACACAGCTTTCTGTGATGCTTTACTAGTCACAACCTGATTGCTTGCCCTGACCCAGCCTGGAATACAAATTTCAGGAGTGTACAGTGTGACTGCTGCGATGCCAGCAAATCCAGCATTTCTCTCCTTGTAAAATATCACCCCTGGTCCTGTCTTGGCAAAAGAAGTGCTTTTGAGAGCCGTGTGTGTGGGGCACTTGCCTCTTTGTTTGCTTGGTCTCTCTCAATGCACCACAATATTCCTGATGCAATTTCCTACTGCTCTGGACTCATTTCTCTTGCATTGACCCATGGGAAGATGTTGAGAAAGTAATTATTCATCCACATTTGTATGAAATTGAGCTCTGAATGGTAAAGATTGTAAACAAACTCAATAACTTCTGAAAATAAATTAGTACTCAGAATGCAATAGATGGTCTCCAGCAACAGAAGAAAAGGTGTAAACTCCTTAAATAAATAGCACAAATTTTAACAGAGACATATATGAATTTTTCCAATTAATTTTTACATTTATATGATTATTCACATAAAAAGGAGGTAAAAAAATATATTTATAGATCATTCTGGCCAGACTATTCTATGTGCAACTTCTCTATGTCTGTAGGGTTACATGAAGAGAGGATGTGGCCTTTCATCTTGGTAGTGTGTGTGTGTTAGTAGAAGAAACAAAGGATTTATCAAAGCTGACCAGTACACTGTACATCTGTTTATCTATTTTTTGGCACCCCTTTTTTTTTTTTNAAAGACAATTGTGATTAACGCCTCTGAAATGATGGTTTAGTTTTAAATGGTGCAGTAAAAAGGTCAAGAGAAAAAATATCCCTTTCACAGGAACCAATAGTCACTTATAAGGGATCTGATCTCACCCAATGGACTGTGAAGTTGATAATTACCCAGAAACAGACAGGTTCATCATTCTGTAATGAGTTGCCTACAAACCCATCCCATCTGATGAATAAAGGCTGTCAAACAAAACCTCTTGGCATGGCACATCCACCTGCAGGGCTCACTACAGATGGCATGACAGTGTCTGACAATCTGATTCAGTCAAGAGAGGCTGATGAAAAAGTGGTGTGAGCTCCAAACAATATTTTCTAATTATTCAAATGCTGCAGCAACAAATGTTAGAATTTCTATATCTACAACAGTGAATTTCAGGGTAGGGAGGGAAAGACAGTCCCGGTCCGGTGTTAGAAGCAAAACACATCATAAAACAACAAAATTACATATGCATTATTTAACACCATTACTGGAGAGGATGCAGTGGTGGGGAAAACACTACTATAAAAGGATGAGATGGAATCCCAGAGCATTTGTAATATCCACCTTCCCTGTGGCACAGACTGGCATACATACAACTAGCCACTATTTGTTGCAATTTGTACAATTCAAAGCTGTTTTTCAGCCCTTTTTAAAAGGCCTACCCAGTACTCTTTACTAGAAAGAAAACTGTAAATGTTAGTGGAGGCTGGGGCCCAATTCATCTGGTAATACAGAGCTGAGTTGTACAATGACAATTGTCAGTTCGTTAAGGCTGTGTTGAAGTGCTGTGGGCGCCACAGATGTTAAAGTTTTATGGTCCTTATAGGGTACCATGTGTGTGCCTAAAAGCCAATTGGATAGAAGTATAGGGTGATAAAGAAACATATCTTTCCTCTCTTCAAACCAAACTCAACCAAAGCATGTTCTGGCTGTCATTCAACCCCCTTTGTCATCGTGAAGAGTTTCATCAGCACTTAATCCAAGATAAGTCACTGAAAGCTGACCCCAGGAAAGCATTGCAAATGAACCCAAAGGGCACACTCTGGCCATGTGCAGCTGGCCACCAGTGTTTGCAGGAGCAAACATAGCTGTGGGGTTCACAGGGTCGGCTTCTTCCAGCAGTGAGGAAGCTTCTGGGTAAACAGCCCAGCTGTCTCCAGTCAGTTGAGGTAACCAGGGCTCCTGGGCTGCACCATTCAGAGAGAACAGGAACAGAGACCCCCATTGCTCACCATATATACCTGTGAGCACTTTCAAATTTCTTTCGATACAAAGTGCTTTTCCCCATCAGCTGTCAAAGAGCTTGCACAGTCAAGGGCATATCACTGGCTGCCATTACAAGGAGATAGTGTTTCCCGGATCATTTGGGCAAGACAGGAGCCAGGCACACAGCTTCACCCTCCACCTCTGTGCATGCATTGTGCCTCATTGCAAGTAGGGAATCTGCCCAGAATCTGGGAGACCCCAAAGAATGGGAAAATTTGTAATAGAAATATGAAGATTGGTAGGAACAAAGTGTGATTAAGCACCAAAAGAATTAGCAGAACAAATGGTTAAATGCATAGATACTCGCCTCAAAAAAAACCACCTTTTTCCAGCAGTGAAATGGAAGCAAGGATTGTGGTACCAAGTGCAGAACACCTGCACTGTGAGAAGATCCCAACCCAGCCAACTCTCCAGCAGACCCTGCATCCTAACAACAGAAGGGTGGCATCAATATGACAACAGATCACATATAACATATGTTTTTTCCATTACCCCACATGGACAATTCTCCAAACAAGTAAAAAGAAGCAATGAGCAGCAACCTGGCCTAAGGATTAAAGACCTGAAGTTAACAGGATGCTCATACTAGGGACAACTCCATAAGAGCTGATTGTTCCTAACAGATATGAGATGTCATTTTTTGTGGCCCTCAAGAGAAACTCCAGGAACAAATGAAGAACTTGGCAGCTTGTCTTCTTTGTCTTTGGTTTCATACACAAATGGTCCAAGTCAGACCTGAGCACAGACACCTTCTTGCTTGTGAGTATGTGGTATGAGGAAATGGATGAACAAAATGTATAAGGGAACAGTTGTTAACACGTAGTATTGACTTTCTTGCAGATGTTTGTAAAGAAATATCACCTCCCCCTCCATCATATCTTACACCAAGTTTTGTACCACTAATTTCCATCCAAGTATACACATCTGGGCAGATTTAATAACTCTAGCTGCCTCCCAAGCAAGCTGGATATGGGTGAGTTGTGCTTGTGATGCTTTGCCCAGCTGTAGGGACCATGTGCCAGCAGACCCTGACTGGCCCTGACCCAAGCTTGGGTTTGGTAGGTTTAGTCCAGGCTTCACACCAAACTGAAGTGTCATATCTTTCCGAAGGCAGCCTTGGAAACAGCATGCCTAATAAACTGGCTCTACGTGAGCTGTCTCTCATGGAGGCAGCTTATGCATCACTGGTGCCAAGGGATGGGTAATTTGGCATGAGATCAAATACCCTCCTTTAATTTTCTCCAGTGGGCTGATTTGCTGAGTGGTGAAGAATACTGGCGTATGAAAGAGAGAAGCAGTGCCTGATGTTCTTGTTCCACATCTGTGGGATTTCCTAGAGAGGGCTGTCAGCAACATGTTGACCTGCTGAATCCCATAATGGTCTATAATTATTGGTTAACTGTTTACAGAGTCATTTGTTATGGTTTGTGAGTTCAAACTGAGAATAGATTGACTTTTTTGTTGTTGTTGTTATTGTTGGTAGATTTATTTCAAGGTAATTGAGACTAATGTTACAATGAGTGGAAAAAATATTTCCCATTTCACCAGTGCCAGCATATGCAGGACACATGTGACTGCTGTGGTGACACCATCTGTCTTGGATATAATTTAATTTGTGGAATTTCATGCATGCAGCAGTAAACAATGTACTTACTATGTTATTGACTGAATTCACAAAGCTTCACTTTAATTATATTTGAAGATATTTTTTGACATTTGAAATGGTTTAATTATGAAGGTTAGAAACAGTTCCACAGGCAGGGTTAATATGAATTTTGTACTCAAAAAGTCTCATTTTCTTAGTATGTGCCCTTCCCAAATGACATCAATTGCATTTTCTAAAGCTTTACAAATTAAACATACTGATGTGAAATTAAAATTAATTCATGTTAGTATGCCAGAGCACGTAAAAACCAATGTACAAATTTTTGTGCCCGTGCCCTTTATCTCTCTAGCAAAAGCACACAGTGTTATCTCTTGCTTTGTACATGGTGGCAGCATTACTAAAGCACTCCTTCTCCCCATTCCCCCAGGGTGAACTCAAACTGATTGTGTTTACTCACAAAACATGATGCCTGCAAGCTACACAAACCTTGCTGTGTTATCCAGTCTCTGGAACAGAATCAAACAATAGGTCATGTTGGAAGGGACCACAGTGGGTCATCTGGTCTACCCTACTCAAGCAGGGCCATCCCAGAGCACGCAGCACAGGATTGTGTCCAGATGGTTCTTGAATATCTCCAGAGAGGGAGACTCCACAGCCTCTCTGGGCAGTCAATCAGTTCCAGTGCACAGTCACCCACATGGTAGAGAAGTTCCTCCTCATATTCAGGTGAAACTTCCTGTGCGTCAGTTTCTGACTGCTGCCTCAGCACCACCAAACTCCCTTCTCAGTCATGTCTTCCTGAGGCCGAACAGGCCCAGCTCCCTCAGCCTTTCCTCATAAGAGAGATGCTCCAGTCCCTTAACCATCTTTGTTGCCCTCTGCTGGACCAGCTCCGGGAGCTCCATGTCTCTCTTGAACTGGGGAGCCCAGGACCAGACAGAGTATTCCAGATGTGGCTTCACCAGGGCTGAGTAGAGGGGCATGATCACCTCCCTCAACCTGCTGGCAATGCTCTTCCCAATACACCCCAGGATACCATTGACCTTGGCCACAAGGGCACACCGCTGGCTCATGGACAGCTTGTTGTCCACCTGGGTGCTACAGGTCTTTCTCCACAAAGCTGCTTTCCAGCCTGTACTGGTACGTGGGGTTATTCTTCCCCAGCTGTAGAACTCTGCATTTGCCTTTGTTGAGCTTCACTGAACCAAAACCCACTGGAAGAGTTATAAAGCATTTTTAGTATTGACCTGTGATTTGCCCCCAAAGTGCAGAAGTGCCCCTCACACCTATAGAAGCCTCATGCCAGCTGAGGTGGAGCCACACAGCTCTAAGCATATCTCTGGAGCATATCTCTGATGCCATTCTTGGGTCATGTCTAGAGAAAAGCTTCTGTAAGGGCTTGTATGTATGATCAGCCTTTAGTGTGCAACAGAAAGAAAAGACTGCTGGTGAGTAGGAGAGGGACAGGAGCTGATTAGCCCACCTATGGCTGCAACCACCAGGCTGACCCCACAACCAAATCTGTCAGACCAGATTACCATGGGAATGCCACCTCCAGGTCACCCTGGGGTTTTTCACTGCTCTCCAGGAGACCATGCAATTTATTCTAATGACACAAGGAGTAAGAGAGTGGCCTCTTCTGGAAAAGATCATTTTCAATTGCAGAAATAATGTCAAAACCAAGTCTTGATGCAAAACATTTTTTGAAAATCATGCAATACTTGTTGTATCTCCTCTGAAGACGAGAAAAAAGGGAAAGGAAAATTAGACTGTAGAAATATACAGTGTGTACAGGAGAAGTTGAGATGTGGTAAACAGAAAGCTGTTTGACAAGAGTGGTGCCATAAAGCCCCACATTGTCATGAGCTGCTCCAGAAAACCAGGGAGCTGTCTATCCAGGTAGTCTTGTGGTTCCTGTTTCTCTAGCACTGATTTGAAATGCAAGTTCTGGTTATTTATTTTTAATGTTTTCCCCTCAAGGTGTCACTGCAGGGTAGACTTAAGGCTATTTACAAGTGCCAGCTGTGTATTTTCATCCCTGAAATTGATTGCTTTTCTTTGAAATAAAACCTTAACTACAAACCCCTTGGGTAAATAATGCATGGTTTGTCCGTAATACAACATCTCCATATAATGTTAGTCTTCCTTATGTTACTCTTCTTCACTTCTTTGTCTTTCTCTGTTTTTGTGTAGTTCACCTGGGAAGAGGAAGAGTTTTGAATGCCTAAGGCATTGGGTTTAAGCCTGTTGAAAAGCAGTTCTCTTGCTGGTAGTAGAGAAACACTCATTTGGGATACCATATGTCCTTCCCATCCCTGCAGTAGGGCTGCTGCCCT
This sequence comes from Scytalopus superciliaris, assembly GCA_013400415.1. Classification (NCBI taxonomy): domain Eukaryota; kingdom Metazoa; phylum Chordata; class Aves; order Passeriformes; family Rhinocryptidae; genus Scytalopus; species Scytalopus superciliaris. The sequence continues at coordinate 1,424,756 of VXBX01004450.1, forward strand.
CACTAGTGAACTGCTGACAGCCCTTTCCAGCAACCCTTCAATTTTCTGTGTAAGTCTTAAATCCAAGAGGCTGTCAGCACCGCCTGCCTCTTTACCTGGGATTGCAGGTGGTCAAAGGCTTAAGAAGAACAACACAGGCTTATTTAGAGTGCTTGCCTCTTTGCTGAACAGGCATTGAGATGGACTTTTTTTTATTATTTTATCTGCAAGTGGTGTCATTTGTAGGAGTGTTCAGTAGTCTGTGAGAGGAAAAATCAGTTATTCATTCTACTGGCTGTAGGAGAAAAAAAGCCTTATAGATCTTCCCTGGCTTACAGTAATCTTAGTTGCCTTGTCTGGCCCCTCCATCTGAGGGCACGATACATACCAGTTGCCCAGAAAGCAGTGGTTAAAAGTATGTGTAACACCTGTAATTTGCCTATTTTTTTCATCAGGGAGATTACGAGATTAACTTTTTTTTTTTTTTCACCCATGAAAACTTGGGGTTTTGTGTATCTTGTACAGTATTTTAAACATATACTTTCCCACCAAATTTGGTTGCAGTTCAAGTTGCAGTTTGGGTGCATTGAGCTCAAAAGCGGTGGCTCTTAAACATTATTTTCTTAGGACTCCAAGCTGCTGCATAAAATATATCCAGTAGATGAACTAGGGAAGTTTCTTCTACTGGCACCCAGATCCTACAAAGTCACTTATCTGCTTGCTTATGTACAGCTTGCAGAGATGTGTGAGAAGATGTAACATCTTATTTAAGCATCCTCTATAAAGGACCTGGTACTCTATTCACATGGAAGTGAATGGGGAGTCTACTAGTAGCTGAGTTTGTACCTGTTCAGCCCCCTGGTTATTCTGTGTCCTGCATGTAATGCATCCAGCTGCTCATGATGAGTGTCTCCATCACAGATAGTGCTTGCCCAAAATGTTCACCTCAGTCTTAGTGGATACAGTAAGGGGGCTGATCAGCCTTGGAAAGTAGCCCATCTTAGCCTCAGCTGTTTCATGCCTGTCAAATTCAAATGTATCTTGCGGGGAGACGATAACTCTCTCTGGTTGTCCTCATTCCACTCCTGTCTTCTAGATGTTTTTACTCCAGACTTTCCTGAATTTTTTGTGCTGTCTCACCTGCTTAGTCAAGTATAGCACACAATGAGGGGGAGCAAGAAGAATCTGACTTCTACCTCTCCTCTTCCCCCAGCTGCATTTTATCTTGTGTCCTTCATCTCTGTCTTGTGACATTTCCTGTTGTTGCCAACAATAACATATTAACATTGCTATTTTTGCTGTCAGTAGCAGAACACCAGAGCTACCTCCCAGAAAACTGATTGGATCAACAGTGGGTAGTATGGGGGGAATCTGAATTAAAGCAAGCCTGGCTGATACATAGAGAGATATGCAATTAGGGGCCATTAAACTGAGCGTCTCTACTTGTGATGCAGTTGTGATGATGTTTAAGTCAGCCTCTGCAATCTAATTACATTCACTAACTATATTAAGAGGGCATTATAAGGGTGATAATTCAGTCATTCAGAAGTTAGAAAATACCAGCATCTAGATTATCTCTGCAATCCAAAATGCATGTTATACAACAATCTCCAAATATTTCCTTTTAAATATGTTTATTAAATCCCCTTCAGAACTGAAATCTGAACACAAGAACAAGACACGGAGGATAGATGTGGGTTGAAACCTTCCCTGTGGCTGCTATCCTAGCTCATGGGGTGTACACACTAGTGAGAATTTGTTCACGCCCCTCAGTTCACACCCCCGACAGCTTTCAGATACCTCCAGTCACCTCTCTTCTCACCCTCTGCTGCTGTTGTCTCAAATAACACTGCTCTTTTTCAGCAGGATCATGTGCATTGAGCCAAAAAGCCTCTTTACTGAAATCAGCCCCTACCTGCAGATTTCTGTTTTAGTGGACCGTCACCAGGATTTCTTCTTCCCGTCTTTACACACGCAGGCACCCTCCATGGCATGTGGAGTTCACAGTCATCATTTAACACCAGGCTTTTGGGAAATTTCGTTGCTGCCTAGTAAAAGAAATGTGTAGAAATCCCATGGCATGCAGAGCCTGGGACCTATCCCAGGGAGATGAGTCTAGAAGGGCAGTCACAGTCAGACCAAGGAAGTGGCAATGTGCGAATCTTTCAGAGGGAAAATCATCACAGATTACTGCCCCTGAACCCTCAAAGTTTGTGCCTACATTGCAGCCACAGATGTAACTGCTGTATATGCTGTCATACCCAAGCAGGCTTAACCTCACTAATTCAATGATAATAGCAAGTTCAAGCAATTCAATAACAGTACAAGCTCAATCACAGTAACAACAGCAGTGTAGATAAAACAACACGAACTTCATTTCCGTGCCGTTTTCCAGGCAGCCAGGGTCTCAGATGACTCGGACAGCTTGAAGATAACAGGGCATAGGTTTCAGTGCATTGTTATCATACCTTTCAACAAAATTAAAGCTAGCTCATATGTGCACTACAGCGCATACCTTGAATTTTATCACAGGTATAAGAAACTGCATGATTTAAGAGTGACATATACCATTCATTTGTCTCTGACTATGACTATGACAAATCAAATGTGAACACTGCTAATGAATTAGGTAAGTTGTGATTTAACTTCTTCAGGCACAGTTAAGTGAGGGATTTCAGTAAGATATGAATATGTGAAAAATTTGATTAATCTGTGCCATAACTTTATCAAGCTCATCAGAGCTAACCACTATGAAATAACTTGCACTGAAAGCTAAAATAAAAAATAAAACCAAATCAGTAAAAACATCCTAACCCATGAAAATGCAATGTTTCTCTGGAGAGAAACTGTGTTGTGTTTTAAAATGAAGTCCCTCAGAGCAACCCTTAGACTTAGACCACAGGGATACAAAGTAAGAATGTTTTTCCTTCTCAGAAAATAAATGCAGACCACTGAGCTACCCAGAACGGTTCCACTATTCAGCACTCATTAAGCTGCAAATGCTGAGGTTCAGAGAACATGGCAGTCACCTTGTACTCTAGGATGTGTAATTGCTCTATCCAATTTTATTTGCCCTGCTTAATGCAGTATGTCAATTCATGACATATTGATTCAACTTATAGAAGTAATTTTTTTTTCCAGTTCATTTAAATTATAGTTTAGGCTGAGCATGCTTGAAGGAGATGTCTACAAATTATCTCAGCTTTCAGTAAGTCTACATTCAAAAATGCAATATAAATCAAAAGTGCTAACTAATTTTTGTTTAATTATTGATTTTAGCATACTCTGCTTCTGGAAAATGTAATTACCAAAGTTGAGTTTGGCCAGATCTAACAGAGGGTCATATGGATTCAAGTGCTAAAGGAAAGAATTCAGTCTCATAGATCAATGATGAAAATATGTCCTTTGATTGTGGCTCCAAAGAAGTCTAACAGTATTTCAGAGTGCCTGTTTGTCCTTCTAGCCATTCCCTATGGAGTACAAGAAGTGTCAATGACTTTATGGGTTCTTTTCAACATGGTATCTCACTCAAATACTGACCCAGGTGATGCTTTTTAAATTAAAGGAGTTCAGATTAGATATTGAGCTGAAATGAATGTCTGTGTATGAATGCCTTCTACACAAATTATACTTTCCTGACTGTCTGTTTATGACCCTCAGAGGCTGTTTTATTTTTCCTCTATACCCCGATATTAACACTTGCAGCAGAACAGGAGGAGTCTCCTCCGGAGGCTCTCAAGGAGACATTCCTGGAAGCACCTCCACCAGTCTCAAACCTGTGAAACAGAGGATAGAGTCCCAGGCCCTGGCACAAGAAGAGGTCCTAAATGAGGCTTCAGTTTAAATTGTGATTATTCAAATGGTTCCTGCATGTTGCCCAAGGAGACAATGCCCTGAGACTTCACAAAACTGGGAATCAAACAGGTACTTCGGAGGGGTGTTTTGAAGGGGTTGTTCCCATCCATAAGGTTTCTATGACATAATTTTGCCAGACCAGCAGGTTATGAAGTTTTAAAACAGAATTTTTCATGTAACATTTTCAGACTACCAAAACATGAATTCAGTTTTCTCCAATATCTATGCCATAGTACTATTATTGAAGGTTAAATTTATTACCCCTAAAATATTTCACTGCTGATAAAATACAAATCTTTTGCTGATACATTCTTCAAGGATAATATGAGGTTTGTATGAGGATTTAAAAGATTGTTTGAGGGATTGTGAAACAATTTCTGAATAACCTTAAATTCATGCTTTAGTATGATGGTAGCCTCAGTGCAGAAACCATGGTAGGATAATTTACTTTCATAACAAATCTTCAGCTTACTTTCTGTCAGGAAAACAGGGGTCTCTGAAGGGATTCTCTTTCCCAAATAATTTAAGTATGCTTGCAGTCCTCCCTCTGACAGATGCTGTTTGTTTTCCAGTTGTTTGCACTGCTGAGCAATTAGCGGGCTGAGAAGTAAGTCAGGACCGGTGAGGAACCCAGCTGCACTTGCTCTCCTCTGTCTGCCCAGCTTGCCCAACCTTTACCAATCCCAGCAATCTTTTTGGCAGGGCAGTGAGAAGATCAGGAATCTTTGTAAAAGGATTTGAAGGTCAGCCAAGAGCAAGTGACTGGGAGCAAGTGTCAGGTTGTGGAGGTTATTTGCTGCTAAAGGAAGGCTTGTATCTGTTCAGGATTGACTGGCAATCTCTGTGTTCCTTGCAAAGTCAGGGTGATCGGATCTCCTTGGATTTTTTTTCAAAGCTGTACATCTGAGAGTATTTCCCCCTGTAAACCCTTGCCTCACATAGTACCTACAGGAAAGAGATTTCTGTGAGAAGCTGTGATAAAGTTGATGCACCTCTGCCAGGAGTTCTCTGCAAACAAAAAGCAAACATGTGCTATTGCCCTGCTTGGTCGGCAGCAGGGGAAGATGTCCCTGCTCATCAGGCAGCTGGGGTTGTTTCCCTCTGAGCTCTTGGCCAAGAGGAAACAGCTTGCAGCCCATGTGGCACTTCAGTGTGAGCAGTAAACATCACATTAACGTTTGCAGGAACCCAGTAACCTGTCACTGTGGGTTTGGCAGTGCTGCCTGAACTGCTCCAGCATCTGTGAGCCATGTGGTTGAAGCAGCTGGGAGCACTTAGGGACAGCTTACCCCTAACCCTGGGGGCTGCACAGGCTCAGGGAGGGAGAGCAGGGCAGATTGTCCATGACCAAGCTGTCTCTGCACCCACCTTGAGAAGGAAAGCCAAACCTGAAAGGAGATGCCCCCACAAGCCCTAGCCCAGGGAAGGCTGGAGCAAAAATGAGGGCTGTTGGTGGTATTTATCTTGTGCCTGTGGGCAAGGGCAGTGAACAGGAGCAGGAACAGACCTGTCAGGTCCTGTATAGCCATGGGTTGGCAACCATCTCCCCAAAGCACAGTGGAGACTAAAAGCCTCTCCTGGCACTCTGGAGACTCAGTCTCTGTAAAGCTGCCCTGGGGCTGTAGCTTCATAAAAATGCATGCTTTTACCCTTTTTGCCTTTCTATTCATTAGTGCTGTTCTTTCCTTAAAATAGGGGCTCAATATCTTGCACAAACACATGGACTGGGAAACTGCTCAGTTCTACCACAGCCAGGATAAGGATATCTGCAGGGAAAGGCTAGCTGAGCAATCCTGACTGTGTTATCCCCCAATGGGTGCTGGAGAAATCTCAGTCATTCCATAGGCATGATGGTGCTGTCAAGAGGTTTCCTTTTCTGTGATGATGGAAGCTCATACACCCCCCTGTGCAAAGCCCCAAGACCTGTCCTATCCTGACACCAATATGTGCCATTGGAAAAAAACAGGGATCTGAAATCCTGAGAAAGAGCAAAAAATGGTGACCATGGAGACTCATGGTAGAGCACCCCAAGGCTCCTGCTATAGGGTACTGTAACTGATGTCACAAACACATAAATATTCATAGCTAGCCAGAGGACATAACTGAGATTTACACCACGCTTGTGGGAGAGTTACCAGTGACAGAACTCGAGGAAACACCATGAAACTGAGTCAGGGGAACTTTAGGTTGGATATCAGGAAAAAGCTTTTCATCCAAAGGATGGTTGAGTACTGGAACAGGCTCCCCAGGGACGTGGTCATAGCACCAAACCCATCTGCACTGCAGAAGTGTTTGGACAATGCTCTCAGGCACACAGTGGGATTCTTGTGGTGCCATGTGCAGGGCCAGAAGTTGGACTTAATGATCCTGATGGATCCCTTCCAACTCAGCGTATTCTGTGAATACTACGATACTTCTTTGGATACTGATAGTATTCTGAAAGCCTCTGCTGAAAATTATTCAGAAACAATGGGGATGTGTTGCCTGGGGAAATTTCAGTGTCTTTTTTAAATCTTCTGCTCTGAGATATGTAAGGAATGCTAACATGTTGGAATGACCTTCTGGACCTGCCTTTTTGCTAGAATGCTGCTCTTGCAAAAATGACAAGATCTTTTCCATTTCTTTTTTTGCCTATTAAGGCAACTCCTGTAAGTCCTCTTCCCATTGCAGAGATGCAAGGTGCAACCCACTGGGTCTTTTGGCCACCAGGGGTTTTGGCCTCCAGGGAAAAAGTCAGTAGTCTGCTCATAAACTACTCTTTGGGAGAAAAAGTACAAAAGAGGGAGCTACAAGTAAATGGCCAGGAGACACTCCAGGTGAATGAGGTAGTTTGACCCTAATATTTAAAGCTGAGATTTCCAAAAGCACTTAATGAGTTTAAATATGTCACTTCTTGGATATTCCAAGGGAGAAGTCTTTGGAGGCCTTATGTCCAGAGAATAAGTGCTTGGTATTTCCCGTCTCCATTAAGTTATGTCTCCATTAACATATATCAAGTGGTGCATGAAGAAAGTGAATTATTGAGAAATCACAAAGCCAAGATATTCTTTAGTGACTTAAAATGGTCAGACAAAACATATTGTCATGCTCAGACACAGCTCTTCAAGGATTCTGAACATTTTTTTTCTTTTTCTGAAAGAGTTTGAATAACGGTATATCTGAAATCTTATACTGCACTTCAGTTGTGTCATGAAAGATAGAATTCATATTTGATATTAATGGAGCAGGTGAAACGTGAAATGATATTTCTTTAATCTTTAATGAAATTTCTGGTTTTAGCATTTAGCTTGTCTGTTCAATGACACAGAAGAGCTAATAATATCACTGTTTTTGAAGAATTCATTCACTACATGCAGCCTGATTTTCTGAATCTGTTGGAGTCTGTTTAGGTGCTCCAATGATGCATGAAAATAATACTAATAATAATAATAATAAAATCCTTTGTCTTTGAAGCTCAGTGATCAGAATTGGAAACATATAATTAAAAAAGAAAAAAAATCTCCCAGTAAGCCACTACCCTGGAACAGGCACACAGTAGTTTAAAAAATAAGAGTCTACAGGAATTAGTAGGAACAACAGGCTTTCAGGAAGTCTTCAATTGAGCATACCCTATAGCTTAGATAAGCACCTGTATATTCAACACTGACAAGTTGAATGGTGCTTTCTGTAGCAAACTTGAGAGGAGCCAAATGACTTTGTTATTCAAAAATTTAATAATTGCTTTTGTAAAACCCCATGAAACAGGAAAAGTTACTAAAAATGTTGCAAGATTTTGTGAAGAGAAGCTGACTTTTTCTCATGAGAGTGTCATACTGTGCATGACAACAAACTTGCTATGAGACAGCAGTAGCAAGAGGTGGTCTTCTGGACACACACACAGTGCTCCATCTCCATCCCAGACTCTTTGGGGGCAAAGTATATTGTGCAGTCTCTTGAGGTCATTCACACCTCGATTTTCCATGATTTCAGTCTAGAATTTCAATTTCTCATTTAAGGGGGCAGTGCTGACCTTCTTAAAACAGGGGAACATTGGAGTAGTGTCCAATGCAAAGGATGCATTTATACTTCCAAAAATCAGAGATGTTCTCCAGTACCCATTAAAGCTGGGCCGTAATGGAGCTAATACAAACCTTGGCCATTCTCCCAGCTGACTGTCTTAATAATAGAAAAAAACTCTGAGTGAGTAGCTTATACTGGGGTTATGCCAGGCAATTTTCATTAAAAAGAGGAATTGGTAACAATATCCTTGGTGGAGACCTGCTTGTCTTCCTCAAAGCCCTACTGGAATAAGCAAGAGGAGGCTCTTTCTCCACTCTCTGTTAGCACTTTCTTGAAGACTCTGGTCTTTTTGAGGTGCCTCCAACATCTGCTTTCCTTTTCTTTTCAGTTACACCATTTTTTGCACACATAATGCTACAAATAAATCCACTGTCTCCCCCTTTGATCAGCACAAAGAGAAACTCCCAAGCCTGCTTGGTTGATCTGGAGAGCAGTGCTTTGGTGTTAGTTTGATGTTGGCAGGTAGGTTTTTCTCCATGTGTCTTGTTTTAAAGAGGACCTGGCTTGCCTCTTCCATTCAGCCTGAAGGGAGAATAGCTAGTGATACCAGGAGGGCAGCTAGTAAAACTCAGCAAGTAATGACCAGCGATGAGATGTGCATGAGACAGTTGCAAAAGCCACAAGTGTGTAACCACATGGCCATCCAACCACAGCTTGGAAACACCAATGAGAACATTACGGCTTGGGAAAACTTGGAAAGATAATTTGACCACAGTGTGATGACAAGAATAAACCACTTGTGAAGTAGCCTCATCTTAGGCTGCTCTAAGGATCAACATTGCTCATAGTGTAGTCTGGATGTCCCCAGCCTGTCTGTTGCTACAAGGCAGGACTCCTATGCCCTACAGGATGTCTGGTAGTTTGGGGCTGCTTCTCAAGGCACCAGTGCCATGGGGACCCTCCTCAATTTGCAGTGGGGCTTTTGGTGTCCTTCTGCATTGTTGTGGCTCTTCTGACAGCACCAGGTAGAGGAAGAGGTTGACGACCTCTCACCAGGATCTTTAGTAAAGGTTTCCCTCCTGATTTAATAAGATCAGCTCAAATTTTAATTTGCAGAAAAGATGTTCATCAGCAGTACCCACAATCACATTTTCTGCTAAAGTCTTCAGATGTGACCCAGAAATCTTATCAGAGAGCACTGGGCAAAGTGCCTGCTTAGAAAAACCCACCACAGGTCCATCTGAGTGCTGCCATTTATAGGATGTATGTGCTGTGCCTCAGCTGTTTCAGATGACATATATATATATTTAATCCATGGCAACATATTAGCAGATCAGACTTAGATTAATCAGGCTAAAGATAACTTTCAGACCTTTTCCACATCTAGGTCAGAGGAAAAGAAGGTAGATATTTATCTGTGCTACAGCACTAGCTAGCACTGCGTAGCAAATGAAATTTTCAGGGACATCAGTCAAAGAAATACTGTATTAAGATTAAGGGAAGCAAAGTGAAAGGGGTGTGTTTGTGTCTGTATGTGTGTGCACAAATACAATACAAGCTTTTCAATTTGCAGAAACTATCAATTTCCAGCAAAATTCTCTCTGCTATTATAGCAGCAAATATGCAAATTTCCTTTATGCTAAAATATCCTCCTCTGTTTCCTTAGTGTCATAAAACAAGTCCTGCCCACTGATATTATTACAGAAAGCTACAGTTAGAATAATGGCACAGCTGTTCAAGGAAAACTCGCTGCATGTCAGGAACAGGCCTCATGTTTTGAGCCTTCGTGATTCCTGGAATAAGCCAACTAATGCACAGGAATTAGTTCCTTTAAAAATAGATTAGGTCACTTTTAGGATATTTAATGTGAAATGTTACTGTGTGTATTAATGGAGCACTTCTTTTCTGCAAATTAAAAACTGAGCTAGTATTAATAAATCAAAGGAAACATTAAAATGCTCTTTAGCCTCTACCAGTGTCCCTTGGAAAAGACCTCTGAAACACTATTATACACACAAATTCTGATGAGAGGAAAATTTCAGTGAAATTTGAAATGTCCTTAAGCAAATTCTTCATTTTTGACCTCAGTTACTGCACTCACAACATCAGAAAGATCAATGATGGAATGTCTCATTGTGGTAATTCAAAGGAACCAAGTCACTGGGCTCCAAAGTGAGAAGCAAATGTGCCATAACAGCAGACAGCTAAGACGTAGGCTGAGACCTTGCCCATACTGAAACTTTGACCATCAACCCCTAACAGCCTGGTTTATATCCAAGGTCAGCATAAAAATTTCTCTTGGTTTGACCTTTTGAAAAACTGTCAAGAAAAGGATACTTTCTTTCCCCCTTTTCTTCTTTCATGAATTAGTAGAAAATTCTGATATTCTTCCAAGCAGACAGCATGCTTTCGGACTCCTATTACATGTAATGTAATACATATGGGAGAAGAATCCAATTTTCCTGCAGCAGGTAGCTCTTTCTGCTCTTGTTTTTAAGCTAATGACTCAGTAACAGCCCTACTTTTCACCCCTCCCTCCTCTGAAGAGCATCTTTGGTAACCCTTGTTAGGAGCATCAGACAATGTCCCTCATTTCTCCCAGAGGACACAGTTTACTAGCTTATTTACAGGAAAAATGCCCTCACTCTTCCTTTCTAAAGGTTAATTAGCTCATCATAGACATTTGTCCATGCTGTTCTCATTGGTCTCCCCCAAATGCAGCCTGCCACAGGTCCCCTTCAAACTCCAAGCAATGGACAAGAGGACACCTTTAACCACACAGTGGCAGGCTTCTTAATTTCCAGACTCTCCTGCCTTTTCATACCATCTCTGCCTCACAATGCAGCAAGAGCAGGAAGTAGTGTCTCCAGTGTAAGATAAGTGACTAGTGCTCCCATTTTCTCACTGGAAAACCCTGCTAAAGACTCCCTCCAGTTCCATATGCAACACTAAAATTTCCTCCTGTTTGGAGCATGTGTTGTATCAAGTCTTTTCCTGTAGGGTCTTGGTTTTTATTACTGAGACTGCACCCAGAAGATGAGAGAGAAGGTATTCTGTTAATACATATTTTAGACGTAACTCATCTTCGATGAATTTTTCCCTTCCTGTTAGTCTGACCTGGAGTGAGGGCTGCTCTTGGCCCCACCACTGCTTCGCTCTGTGGCTGTTACTAGGCCACTTCCCATCCCTGGGAGTCCCCTTTCCTCACTCCTGTTATCTGGTCCTGCCCAGAGACCCTGTGCTGGGAACAGCAGGCTCTCACCTCAGGCCAGGCTTGCAGAGCAGTCCAAGACAGTGTCTGTGTTGGCTGCCTCATTCCCACATCTCCCCACTGTCAACACCTTTGAGCTCCCTTTCTTCTTGCACCAGCTGCTGTGCCCCTGAAATCCCTCACTGCATTTTTCTGGCACCTGGGTCAGGGAAAAATAGGCAATGCCCAGGCTACTCTGAGGACACATCGTCACACAAGGGTCTTTAGCATTGCTGCAAATACCAATAATACTTTGGAATTACTTTCTGTTTCACACCTTGGCATAGCCCTTTTCACTTTTTGGATTGAAGGGAAAGCAGGGAAGAAATTCTTTCAGTGCTGCAGTATTTCACAAACTATTTCTGCAGCCACAACTGCAACCCCATTGAACATCTTAGAGAGTGGGGTAGGCTGAAAGTGCCACTAAAGGCGTCTCTGAGCTGTGCTAATACCAGGTTCAGCAACCACAATGAAGTCAGCTTCATGGTGTGCTGTAAATTTAACCTGTGAGCCCCAGAGGGTCATCTGGCATTCTTGCACATGTTGTTGTTCTCCCATGCCAGTTACTGGTGGTACATCCTCTCTTCCTTGTGCTTGTGCCCTACCTGGGAGCCGTAAGGTGCTGGGTAGTGACCTTCAAAGCCACTTGTCAAGGACATGTCTGGCTTTCTGTGCTCCAGGGACCTTTTGCATCAAGCAAACAGGACTTGCAGCTGAGAGAAGGCATTCTCCAGGAGCAAAGGGATAAAGATGTGATTTCCAAACATGTCCAGCCATAGGCCTGGCTCTGTGATGTCCAGGGTAGCACTCTTCACCATAGGGAAAATGGATTCATGCCAAAGTGAAGTCAAGGTGAAAATCTGTGAATCATTCAATCCCTCTGTCTAAAGGCATTTTCCATAAGCACTGCTAAGGAATATACTCCCCCTGTGCACTCTCAGGGATCTTGCTGCTTTTCCTGTGGAAAGAGAAGGGATGCATTGAGCTGCCATATACCTGGCATGGCATACACTGTCCACCCTCTCCACAAGAGGAACCCACTCTGCTGGAAATCAAATTCAGGCCTTGTGATAATCTGAAGAAGCTGTCTCTGACTCATTTACACAGCTGTTCAGATGATGAAAGAGGATTTGGTATAATTTGTCCCAGCAAAATTCCATTTTTTAGCACAAGGAAAATGTGGTCAGGATCCCAAATATTCACTGTTTTCTTATTATTATTGCCTCATAGCATTTCTCCACAGCAAAGACATTAGTTTAGCATGTTTGCTTCAGTGGCAACTTAAAGAACTGAGTGTGTGCATTTCACAGAGTCAGTTTTCCTAATTATTATCTGAGATGGTTATTTTGACTCAAGTTTCTATTCCTCCTGAGAGGATACTGAAGAGAGCTAATCCACTCTGAATATTTTTCCTCCCAGACTATTTCTAGTGCTTAGTGTTGGAAACTGATCTTTCATTAGAAATTGATCTAGAAGCTATTGAAGCTTTTTTTTCCCCCTTTCTGCTTTCAGTGAGCACTGTATTGGATTTGGAAGTAAATTGGATAGATGAGTTTGTTTGGAACTGGTGAAACTTCTCCTGTTCTGCAGCTTAGACATAACTGTGATGACATTTCACATTTGCATTGCAAAAGTAGGAAAGGTATCTTCAAATGGCATAAATATCTTATTTTTCTCCTCATGTTAAACTAGAGAAGATTAATTTTTAATATAAAATATGTAAGAAGCATTTATGGAGAAAGCATGTCCTTGCTCAGATTATTTTCCCAGGCAGAAGTTCCTCTAGGTAGCCTTGGTTTTCATTTTCTAGTTTTCCAAAACATTGTATGACACAAACTTTTATGTCAAAAAACATTAGAATCAACTACTTTCAAAGTCTGGAAGAAACTAATTTTCCACACATACTATATTATAGATAATGACATACTATATTATAAATAATTGAAATTAATATATTAAATAAAGTTATTTTCATACTACTATATGTAAGAAAAAGCTCATTCCTAGTACAAAGCATTTGTTTCTTCATTCCTTGCTGTGTTCAGATTTCAAAGGAATAAGGATTAGAAATTTGTGCATATACTTTTTACACCCACACATCAAATATATTTCTTTCTGTATTTAGACGTATATTTCTAAATACAGAGATGTCATTATTGGACTGAGTCAGATCTTTTCAATAAGTTCATGAAATGTGACTTCCAGGTACAGCAGAATCCTGTTGCTGAGCCAAAGACACCAATTCAGCTCAGTTAGAAACCTTCCCATGAAATGCCCACGCCTGTAATTTCAGAGTTTAGTTTCAGCGTACTCCACAATGTTTTAGTAATGTCAGCTATGCAAGGCTGTAAGTTTTGGCTGGTGCCTCATGTTTGGGCAGCAGCTGCTGTGCCACCAATGTCAGTGCAGGTTTGCACAAAGATGAAGAGCAGTAGCAGTTCAGCCTTCAGTAGATGAACATTATTTTCCCATCAGCTCTTTCCTTTCACCATCTCCCACTGGGAAAAAAGGGAATCAAAACGAGAAAGTCTCAATGCCTGTGGATGAGGTTTGCCTTTACTCCTTCACCCCTGTAACACATGAAAAAACCTACGCCCAGAGACATTGTGTTACCCTGGAGTCATTCTCCAGGAGGAGAAAGCTGGTATCTCATATCACACACTCCAAAAGCCTTTATTGCTACACCACCTATTACCTTTGATTCAGTACATCACAAGTGATGGCTCTGCCACCTAAAAAATATATGGCTATAAAAACCCAAGAAAGAGTAACAAAGACAGATCTCTCATTTCATATTGCACCTTCCCCCCACCCCCCACTTTCCTCCTAATGCAATCAGGTTTTTCTTAAAATTCTGCTTTATCAGTTAGTCTTTATTGCAGCCTCTGACAGATGGCTAAACCTTTCCCCTTGACTACTGAACCACACACAGGTCTAGCCTGTAACAGCAGAATGACAATGACCTGACTGGATGTTGATTTTCAAGCTTTCTTGATGAATTAGAAGCCATCATAATTGTTTTATAGCTAAATGCAAATAGTTTAAATCATGCAGGTTTTCCAACATGGCTGGAAGCTCTTAAGAATTAATCTTTGGTCTCTTTCCTTCCATCCCACCTTGTCTCCAGCTTCACAAATGATATTTGTTTGGGACTTATTTTTTAAGCCATTCTTTTTCCTCTTGTAGTGGTGTCTTGAAATGAAACTGCTTTAATTCTGCTACTTCCCTGAGTGCAAGGTGACTGTTTTTTGAGTCTGGTTTCTCTGCTAACCCTGCTGAGAATTTCTTTAGGAAAGTCTCCTTCTGTAAGTTCTGTTCTCCTTGTTCTTTGACATTTTATCTGCTGGCAGCTTTTTGGCCAGTTTCTGGTGCCAGCCAAATTCTTTGAGAGAAGGTTATTTGATAGCTGTCTGGTATCAAACCACCTCTGTGTGAGACAGTTCACAGGCTCCTAACCAGCATGCTGAGAACTCTTCTGTATTATGTGGCCATTCCTAATTGCCATGCTCAGTGGGCCTCATCCATTTCTATGCATGTTTTCTGTCTAAAATTTAGTTAGATAATTTCAAGGTTCATGACTAATTGTCTAATTGCCATGAAGTCATAATTTCTGTCTTCAAAAGAGAGAGAGATCTATTCAGAATTTTTGCAGATTATTCTTGTGACTGGACCAAAGCTAATACACAGGTCAACAGCAAAGCAATATTCCCATGGATACTGTCAGCAAACCTCAAATCTGATCAGCAAAATATTTTAGTGAAGTATTTAGTCAATGCTGACAGTCCAGCACTGCAAAGCCTGCAGTTGAATTTGTGATGTGGGTGCTGGAGGCACATGAGCTTCACCACAGAAAGGGACACACAGATATCCATCAGCTGAGAATAGTTTTGCATTCCTATTGCAGTGGTCTGTGGTCATATGGGGGAGCTATGAGCAATAGGCTCTGACATTCATTAGCAACACATCTGGACACTGAGGATTAACATTAATCCTGGCATTATACCTTCATTTAAAACAAAGTTTCTGGAACAAGAACTGGGAAAAGTGAGCTCTGAATGTGTATTTACCAGTGAAGGCTCCTAATTTCCCACACAGAGTTTACAGCTGGATATCCTCACCCTTCTGAAGCTCATGGGACTAGGATTGCACTGGGGTTTTCATCTACTATATTATCCATTAATCCAATATTGCTTCATTTTAAAAAGGAATAAAAACAGATCTGATATTATAAAAACTGTAAATATTATGATACTTAAATTTGCATCAAAAACTTGTTTTGCAAAGCAGAATAGTTAGGACAGTTGTCTTCAGTTCCCACTGGTTCCCCTTTCTGGGGCTGTCAGTCACATCTGGATTCATGGCCTCAAAGAGATGGAAGTGGCTGTTGTCAGTTCCATCACAGGTATAAGTGACAGCAGAGTCCACAGAGCTGAGGAGGGTATGGGGAGACAAAATGCACAACTGGCTTCTTGCCATTAATTTATGTAACTGAGAATGAGAGTTGTCAAGATGTCTTGACTCCCTCCCCTCTCCTGGGAGAGGAACAAAGCCTGGTAGTTACAGGCAGCCCTGTGGAGAGACCCAGAGACACAGACCCAGACACATAGACACACAAATACAGGCTCAGACAGGCTATGGAACCTGTATCCACAACCTCTCAGGAGAAGCTGGTCCAGGAGTGAAAGCAGAGTGAGAAGTGCTGCAGGTACAGTACGTCTCTGTACCACATCTCATTAGGGGAGTGAGAAAAAAACGTCTGTGCTGGGCAGCTACAGAGTGTGTTTTGGCTTCACAAGGGGAGGGCAGAAAACTGAATGCAGTTTAATTTGCTTTTAAAGTATTGATCATTGCCATGTGTATAGAGGCACCTGCCATAGGCCATCGGAGCATGTCCTTCAGCTCACCAAAGTCATAAAGCTGTAAGAAAGTCAGGAGAAAGTTTAGGATACCCCCAAGCCAGGCACAGCACGTGTGAAGCTGAAGTGTTCTTCCTGCCATGCAGGGATGCTGTGAGTGGGGAGCAGCATGCCTCCTCCTCCCCAAGGCCTGGCTCAGCACATGCGAATGTTCTACAGATTCTCACATCATATCCCAGCCACATTTCTGACACAATCCTTGATGCACTCCCAGGGGCTGCAATAGACCCTTAGCTGCAGGAGAGATAGCAAAATTTGGCGTGCCAAGCCAGGTCAGCAGAAGGCTGCTTTTCACCTTCTTTCTGCTGACAGGGCAGTGAAAGAGCTGGACTATGGCACTAACAGCCCTGCTGCTGCTGCAGATGAAGAAAAGAGTGAAGAAATGTTAGTACCACATTTAGCTTTATTGAAATTGAACAAATACCTTTTTTTAATAAACCCTTTTACAGCAAGTGTAAAATTTTAATGTTTGACTCATCTTATGTTACAGGTTATCTTCTTCCGTGTAAGCAAAAATACCATCTTTTTTTTTTTTTTNTTTTTTTTTTTTTTGAGTTTTCTACTTTAAAACATGTAGCAAGGATTTGAATAACGCAGATCTGGCACCAAAAGGTAACAGGTCCTGAAAATCACAGTACAGTTTCAAAATTCTTAGGTTAATTGATGATATTTAAAATGATAGCCACTTTGAGTAAAGATATAAATTAGAGGTCTGTAAACAAGTTGTGTTTACCTATAGAGCTATTGACTGCAGCTACAATGAGAGCGGTAATAGAAACTCAATGCTAAACTGAGCTACACCTTTGAGGAAACAATTTCTTACTAAGTAGTGTGGTACAGGGTAGCACAATAGGTAAAATACAGTTTGGCACCTCAAGTTGCATGTAAAATCAGCAGAAATAAAATTAAGTAAGTGCACTGTCTCCCAACAAAAATCAACCAGGCTGTTTCACTGGTTTTGGAGTGTCAACTATCAAATAAATCACACGACACACAAGTTCAACCCAGAAATTGCAATTCTAGTAAAGCAAGATAATATTAAAATGCACACCCACAAGGATAGTAAAGTATAAATCTTTTTTTTTTTTTTTTCTTGTTTTCCTCTCCCCTATCAGTAGAAATAATTTACAAGCCACAAAAGGACTCCTTGGTGAAACCACTACCTACAGACACGGTCATGGAATGTAGCTCAGTAGACTTGTTTCAAATAGAAAGGCAACATTATCCTGAAAAAGTTTGGTCCTCTTATCACTCACTGTACTGTAGCCACCACAGTCTCTTGGTAGATGTTTTAGGGGAATTGTTTGTTTTCTGATTCTCTTTTGTTCTGAAAGATAATATCTTCATGATAGAGCTGGGTAAAATTTGGCCCCAATTACAGGTGTCTGGTCAATGCTGAATCTGGAAGAACACACTGAGAGTACATAGGGGGAACCTCCTTGACTGGTCTCGCAGCATATTTTGTCATGCAATCACTTCTTCTGTACTTCTTTTCCTCTTTGCTAATTTTTTCTCCAGTGTTCTGGGGGAGTGGGAAAGAAATCCTTAGTCCAAATTACAGAAAGACATTTCACTGTTTATTTACATGTGGATCACTTTGGCTAAGAAGTCCTGGAAAACCAGAGTTGCCTATTTCTTGTGAATGTCCTCATGCCGTATAATTTTGTATGTAATCCAGTAAAAGATGTTGAAAATGAGGAAGGCGAGTGGGAATGCAGCACGGGATATTGTATCAATCCTTTTTGCACGGTCAACAAACTTCTTTTTGATGGAATCTGAATCCTTTGGTGGTGCTGGGGGTGGGTTGGGTGGAGTAGGCTTGACTGCTGTGCCATCTTTGACTTGGAGGCAGTGACCCATGCCATAGCCACTGAAATTGAATCGACTGTCACGAGCAACTTCATCTTCCTGGGGGATAAAGAAGACAAATAAGACACACAATCACCTGTTTATTGAGCATGCCATCTACTTGAGTAGTTGAGGTGCACCCCCCCCCTGCAAAGCACCTCAGCAAATTAGCTGGTTAAGCTATGGTATAAAGTCCAGGTTTCAGAGACAAACAAGCGGTTAAAATTTGCATAAAAATAGATGGGGTTTAGGTGTCGTCCACTGTTTGTGAATTGGAGCTTTAACTTTTCTAGCTATGACTAAATCAAGTGGTTTGAGCTGTTTGTCAGCCCCACAGGGAAGAGATCTGACTCTACAGGTCTCTCACTGCTCTCCTTGGGCTTTCTGTGGGGAGGCAACATGGTCATGTGGGTATCAGGGAGTCCGTTCCAGGTTGAATAGAATGACCCAGTCATCCAGGGGTCCAAGTTCATGGCAATGTGTTCCCATTACTCAGCCTTACCACAGCCTTGCAGCTCTGTCTCCAATCTACAAAACAAGGAGGAGGAGTGCTCTGAAAATCAATACTTCAAAGTGCACTGGGCACTTGGATTTAGTGGAAACATGGAGTTAGGTGTAATAGCAAGAGCTAATGTTTCACCATCTTGTAGAAATTCATTCTCTCTCATGTCTGAGTAGGTGATATTTGTTTTTGGAGAGGTGACTAACTACCATTGAACTTTACTGCTATGATAACTGTATGATGAAAGGCTTGTGGCTGTGCTGGTAAATTCTCACTGATGTTTCTCCTGTCTGATAGCACAATAATACACAAGTTAACAGTTGCTGGCAGTCCTCCATGAAGGATTCAAAACCAACAGACAAAGCAGCTCTATTCTTTTTTATTTCAGAGAGAATGAATTGTAGGTTCAGCAGCTGGCCCTAGTTAAAGGCCCTCTCTTTGACCAACAGGTACTTCTCTGTTGACTGAAAATGACCACTTCTTGGACTCACAAGGAGCCCACTAACTCACAATGAATAGTCCCTCATATCTCTTACTAAACCACAGCCTTCTGAACTTAACAAAGAATCAAAGACTGCACGGAAAAAAATGTATCACAGCAGCAAGGTGTTGAATAAGGAGTATTATTGGCTGAACTTGGGGATGGGAAGGCTGGATAATTTGCACCTATTCAGGATGTAAATCACTGCTTCTTCACAGAAGCACCTTTTTCAATAATTTCATTTTTCTCTCTCCCCAGCTACATCATTGGAATTAAATATATCACCTGACTTGCTCTCCTTACCATGGAGCTGACACGCAAACGTGAATAACCAGTCATGTGATCCAAGGCTACCAAATGAGAAATAGTCACTCTGACTGCTTATGGCATTGATTGTTTATGGAAGGAGGATAGGCAGTAAAAAGTGCCTTGGAGCTACAGCCATTTCAGCCTGAGGACTGTTCTACAGTGTACCCATAAGCAGGTAGAAAATTGGGTCATTGCAAGGCTGTTTGAGCACTTATAACCTTTTAATTTCAAAAGTTCACCATCATTAAGAAAAAGAATGGTCTTCTCCTTTTCAATTTTATTTATTTGCATTTTGCAGTACCTCTGTGAAAAGTCTGCTTGTCATAGTGATTATAAGTACATCAAGTATTTTGAAGATGAACCTACTGAGACCTAAGTTCTGTATAGCCTCATAGGTAAGGCTTTCCTTGCATGACTTAACAACACTACAAAGTTCCCCAATAATACAGGGAGATGCCTTCCTCTCAGAGCTTTCCCTTTTCCTGAGTTTGAAGGATAAAATGCATGCCTGGGACATGAGAGGTGATTAAAAAGGATAGCAGATTTTCAGCAGCTGTGTTGCCATATGTACTTCATTCATTTTTAAAAAATTTAATTTCTGTTACTCCTGAGAGATCTGTGGGAAGAAAAAGAAAGTACTGAGCTCAACATAGGCTTGGAGAGTCCTGACTTCCACTGATCCTGATGGATCACAGCTTTATCACATGGGGCTGAGCAATTCATTTCAATGTCAGTCCTTCTTTTGAGCTTACACTGTGGCAACTTGAGTGGGAAGCCATCTGAGTTTAGGGACAGGGATATTTAAATCACATTATTTCAGGTATTCATCACCCAAACTTTAACCGTAAGGAATCCCATTTCCCAATGGGATTCAGAGCCCTGCTCTTCCCACCTAGACAGCTGTCTGTGCCACTTCTTTCTCACAAAACCCAGGGGGAAGTGTGTCCATTCCTCATGGTAGTTTTTTATTTAGGACTGCAAGTAGACATGATTTGCCCTCGATACAAGAGGTACAGCATTCACCTGGGGTATGAGGAGTTCATGCTCAGTTTCCTTCTCTGAGCAGATTTGAATCTCCTCTATGATAAATCTCTGGATCAGTTTGTTACCTGTTTTCCCAACATGGAGCTGTTTGCTGGGTGCAAAAAAAATGTGCATGTTTATGCAGGTTTTTTTTCTTTTTTCCTTTAACCTTTATCAGAAAAACCGTTTTCAAAGACTAGATAAGTAATTAAGAGAATGACATTGTGTTTCTACCTTGCCACTTGTTTCTATGTTTGGTATTACACTCTTACACAAACATAAAAACCCCCACAAATCTATATACTTTGACAAAGAGAACCTTTTTTCCCATCATGTTTCAAAGTATGAGGTGAAGAACTGACTTCAAGTGCCTTCCCTTAAGTACTGGATAGGTCTTGCTTCAACTTAGAGGGTTGGTGAACTAATGGGAAACCTACCAAGTGTACCTTCTGGTGGAGTTGCAGGGTGACTCTTCATTCTCAAAGTCATATTCAGGTCATATTATCTGACATATCTAATGTGGAGACTCATCCAATGACAGTCTTCAACCTGTCCTGTTCACTAGCTTAGTCACTGGCAAAATAGCCCAAATTAATTTTCAAACATCTCTACCCTTATTTTAATCAGACTACACTTAAAACTTACTAATTTTAAACTGGACAGGATCTACCTTGCACAAATCCCAGACTATTTATGCATTTACAGATTTTAAAACCAAAATCAAAGAGCAGCTGGAAGGCACTGGATATCAACTGGAGTGGCAGAGTCCACTGCCATTGAAGTCATTAACTTTATCGTTCTAAAGGGATGTGAAGTTAGTGTTACATAATACATAGTCATAACTTCATCTGCCCTTGATTAAAGCATAGGGAAAAGGGTCACAAGCCAGGATGAGAAGCAGAAAAGAAATAAATAGCAAGATAAAAGCGTTCTTTTGATAGTTTTCTTTCAGATGTTCACATCCTGAGTAGTTTAGTAGAATTATCCTTTGAAAACTAATTATATTTCCTGAGATTTGGACAAATTCTTTCTACAGATGATTTTTCAACAATATAGGTTTATGTGTATAACCTTATGGTGCCATAATGAACAGGCTTAGGAATTGGCTTTAAACAATTTTTATCAACAAGAATTACACTAACTTTCTGTGCTTTACAAAGTAAAGGCATTAGATTCTCTTGACTTAGCTTACAGTAGGCAACAACAGTAGGTAAATGGGGGTGGGATAATACTTCTGACATGGTTTTCTTTCTTCATCTTTCACCTTTGTGAAGCTTTTATTTCTACTCCATCAAGTCTAAAATGTATTTCATGCTACCAAAGCATCAGGAATGGGGAAGACACTTTAGAAAATCCAGCCCATTCAACGCCTTCCATGCACAGCTTTCTGTACAATGCATTCTAAAGTGCTTTGTCCTCACCACTTTTAAATGCTTATTGTCAGCATTGACTCAGTTTTAACAATGAGGCAAATGTGAGAGACTGGCTTCAAACAGTGTATTTAATTTACTCTCTGATGTGATTTATTCTTTTAATTTTGCTACTCTTTTTCCAACATATGGTGGAAAAACTATTTAAAAGACTATCTGGTTTAATTAAATTTCAAGGACACAAATGATTAATTTTCGGTATAAAATAGAGAAGATCACAGAAATTTTCCTTTTGGCATTCATAAGCACAAAGTTAGAAACTCACAATCAATTCAGACTTGAATGCAAAATGGAATCAATATGAAATAGACACCAAAATATCTTTGGAGATTTCATTCCTAAATCATCTTTGTGACTTTGAGACACCTCCCATCTCTCAGTACTTTGCACAATTCACAATGTGGGTTTGCAGACAGTTGTGCTGACATGGTTTCAGTTCTCAGTAGTCATTGTGTATGTGGACAAAAGTAGTTCTACTGAGAAGCATGTTTGGACTTTCAAATCCCCTTTGGCTCCTCACAGGAGCCTTTTACAAAGTTAAACTGTCAGGAGATGAAAGGGAAGGTCCTTTGATAGATTAATTGTTTAAAAGGCAGTAATGGAGTTTGGTAGTAAAAGACTGATTTCATAACTGAGGGATTCGCTGGAGGGAACCACCAAGAATCTCTGTGAGAATGCATAAGAAGGAATTGATTTATAAATGAGCTGGGACAAAGGTTCTCAAGGGAGGTACACAGGTGAAAAAGGATATTTAAAGCAGACTTTCCAGAAAGATTCTAAAAGCTGAGTGAGTAAGTAACAAAATGAAGCAAATGAAATACTGGGTTGACAAGTGCAAAGTAAAGCACATTGCAGAAGATAATTCTAATTATACCTAGACAGTAATGGGCTCAGAATTGTTGGGGTTTTTTTCCTGGATGAGAATCTGGGGCATTACTGCATAGATGATTCTGACAACATTAGTCCTCTGCTAAGCAGCAGTCAGTCAAAGGGCAAACAAAACAGAAAATGTCTTTCTGCCATTTTATCCACTCACAGTGTGATCAATTTTGGAACACAAGAGGCATTTCTGGTCACTCAAACCTATTGAAAGCCTAGCAGAATTAGATAAAATACAAAGAAGAACATAAAGGATGATAAAAGCCTTTTTTTGAATTATGAGGAAGAAAATAAATGAGATCTCTTCATCTTAGAAAAGCTGTGTTTAGGGGATGATATCACAAGATCATAAAATCATAGTGAAAATTAATAAATGGATGGAAAATGAGTATGTTATAGGTTTAGGGAGGTTATTGTTTTGGATTTTTTTTTTCTTTTTTTTTTTCCATGCAGGAAATCGGATAAAACACAATAACGTGATGAAGGAGAAAGGGAATTTTTGTTTTTAAAAAAAGTTATTTTTCATTTATGTGTGTAAATCTTCATGTGAGACCATTTCAGATGATGAAAATAGCACAATGTCACAGATCTGTAGGTCCACATGCAGTTATTGAAATTGTAACTTAGTTCATGCAAAAGTACACTCTTGGTTGCTTATTTTCAGAAGACAGAAAGGTTCTTCTATGTTTGTCTTGGAGTTTTTAAATACAACATCCATGCCTGACCACTGCTGGAGAAAGGATCCTGGAACAGAGGTCGTTCCTTCTCACCAAACATGGCATGTCCTCTGGGAATTCAGGTCTTCCACCATTTCATAATGCACTGGGAGCTGGAGCCTGTTGAAATCTTTTGAATTTTCCTAGTTTTTAGTATTTTGAGTGTCACGTTTTTCTTACATATAGTTTTGCCTTGAGACTCAATGCTGCTGATAAGGAGATGAATCTTACCCAGCAAACCTATGTGTTGCAATTTCTAATATGGGGGGTTAAAGGAAAGATGGAACAAGCTCTGATGGCATTTGGCAATAAAGAAGCCACCAACAAACTTCTCTGATTTACTACACCCTGAAGAGCTCTGGATCTCAGCTCACCTACACCAGATGCCATTCCCACTCCTCCTTAACCTCAGAGGAACAGAAGGTGATGTAAAATTGTCACCTTCTCAGCTCTATCCTGCAAGAAGTAGAGATAAAACACTTCCAAGAATCTGGTATAAATATTGTTTGCCCTAAATATTCACCAAGATGTTTAATCAACATCATAAGCAGTCTCTGACCAATCCTACTGCATGATACCACTCCATCAGGACCCACCATTCTGCATGTGACAGTGGAGCTCACCCTATTTCTGTGACTCTTAACAGTGATTTTCCTGCTCACTGAGGTTTGCTTTTGCTCTCATTTGAACCCTCATGCCTTATAAAATCTAAGTAAAATACACCTTGTTTTATAAATAGCACAGACATTTTAATTAGCAGAAGAGAAATTGGTCATCATTGTCTTTGGTAAGGGTTTCCTATGAACAAATTCAGATATGTTTTAGAAAGCTGTATTCAGTAATATCTCCTGTCTCCAATAAACAGCAGAAGAATCGCTGAAGCATGAGTGATTTACTTACTCAGCCTGTAAGAACAGCAAGTGAACTGTTGTTAACACAATAATGAAATGGTAGTTAATGTGGCTTCGCCCTTTTTGAGTAGGAATTGAACATTATCCAACTGAAAGACTAACATAATTTAAACATGTCATGAGCAAAAATATTTTCCTGGCTTGAAATATCTATAAGTGGAATCTAAATTTTTCAAGGATTGCTTTAATAATAAAAATTATACAGTCAGTAAGGGTGACTGGGTTGTCAAAAAAAAAAAAAAATTCCTTTTTCTTTAGTAAAGCAAGTCTTCCCTGTCTCAATTTTGCAAACACAGTTAATGAACATTTCTTCTTCAATTTCAAGTTTTATAGATAATATAATTATTGTTTTCATTTTGGGGGAGGGAGAACCAGGTGAACTGCTGTTTTGCAAAGCATCATAGATGCTATGATAGAGTCATTCCTCCTAAAAAGCCAGCAGATTTATTCCTGACACAGTATCTTGGTTTCCCTTTGTTTTAAATGAAAGTAATGGTAAAAATACACCAACACGGTGATCTGTGTGCGTCCTATAGGAGTAGTTTGACTGGATATTAAATCCTTTGAAGACAGTGAATTTTGAAAACTTGACTACTCATGGGTAACTTGTGCCAGTTTCTCTTCAGTGAAAGCAGGGGTTGGTCAGTTCTATATCAGACAAATTATGTTAGTGTTTTACATCACACAAATGTGTTAATGACCTAGATCTGAAGATAATCTGCTCTGACCAGAAAATGGATACAGGGCAACTCACTTCTGCTCATTCTGTTTGTATGTAAAGCTGAACAAACTGCAAAGCTGGTGTTTAAATACATGACTATTTCAGCTAGAACATCAAATAGGTGTTAATGGGCACATCAAAGCTAAACAGTGTAAAGCAAGACTACTTGATAAAGTTTTAGAACATTAAAAAAATAAACTCCCAATGGAAATGTACCTAATATTCACTTACTCCATTTTCTCCTGCTTTCTGCAAAATATTGGCTCCAGGAGAGACAGGCAGACTCTCACCTGCATTCTTTTGACTGTGTTCAAGCCCCAGCCTGACTTCAGTGCTCTCCTGCCCTGAAACCTGCTGCAGGGCCAACACGAACCACCAAGTTCTGTCACAGGACAAGGGCACACGGTGTCCCCAGGTATGTGACAGGCTTGGGGGAATTCCCAGTGCAACACATGGGGCACCCGAGCTCAAAGACCCCAGTCACAGACAGGAATATTTGAGCACCCACCTCGTCAGGATTTTTCCTATCTGGTTGTCTGGTCCTTTTCTCAGAGCAGATTCAAATATTTTGGGGAAGATGATTTTTATCGGATCTGTGGGAAACTTCTCACTGGCCTCTGCCTTAACTGTAATCACAGGATACACTGAGTTGACAGGGACTCATCAGGATCATTGAGCACAACCCTTAGCCCTGCACAGGACCATCCCCAAAAGTCACACCATGTGCCTGAGAGTACCATCCAAATGCCTCTTGAATTCTGTCAGGCTTGGTGCTGTGACCACTTCCCTGGTGAGCCTCTTCAAGTACCCAACCACCCTCTGGGTGAAGAACATTTTTCGAATAACCAACGTAAACATCCCCTGAAACAACTTCAGGTCATTTCCTTGGGTCCGGTCACCAGTCACCACCATCCCAGATGATTTTGTTAGATCACTTCTGTGCCCTGACTGTGGCATCGCAGACTATCCTATTACTCAGTTGAAATTTATGTGCATACAGGGTCCATAAACAGCATTCATGATTTGATTTGTGTAGATTACCCTCTAGAACAATGTATTGCTGGGGATTTTTAAGGCTCAGGCTTTGATCCTCTCAGCTCCCCCACCCTGCAGCACACCAGTGTCAGCTCCCCCACTCTGCACCAGGGCTGGGGATGAAGCCCTGGGACCTACGGCATCTTTACACCTTGCTGAGGCCTCCTGCTCAGTGCTGAGAAGAGGAAGAGGAAGGAGAAAGGGAAGCAAGAGGAAAAGGCCTTTTGCCTCTGGTGATGGATTCTCTCCAAGCTGTTTGCTACAACAAACACCCAGAATGAACCCCAGCAAACGCAGAGTTTACCAGAGCTTTCTCAGACATTCATGCATTTAATTTATGCAAATACCGCACAAAATGAATTAAATATTGCAAATTACATTAATAATTTAAATTCTGTAGTTAAAAATAGTCAAGAATAGCTGAATAATCTTAAAGTGTTCACATGTAAATTTTATAAGTTCTGTGTGGTTTATTTTTTTCTTTTTTTCATTCCTGAGGAGACAAACCTTCCTTTTCCAGTTACCAGTGCTTAATGTCAGGCTTCCAGTAAATAATGTTTTGGGGTTGGTTTTCTTTTCTTATCTTCTATTACACAAATCATGCATTCTGACTTTGCATATTGTTTAGTTCTCATTGTTAGTCAGGATCTCAGTCTGGATTCTCCAGCTATTTTTACATAGCTCCAAAGGATGATTGGGTTAAACAAAATATTTCCAGCCATCTGCTCTGCTCTTCAAACTTGCTTCCAAAATGAAATTGTTGTATCTTAGAAATTTACTACACAAATTGACTCCTCTATTTTCTTTTTTTTTACTCTAATATTATTTATTCTCAGCAAAATAAACGTTCATCATGAGGTAAAAATCAATGGCACTCAGTGCTATAGCAACTTCACAGTGCAATCTTTACAAGGAATTGTTGTTTTTTTTTTTCTCATCTGATAAGTAATAAATCCATAAATCCTACAAAGTCATTGAAAGTGGAAATGAAATAATATTTCATTTAAAATGGGTTTGATAGTTTTTTCTATTACTATGACACACACAGAGTCACAGAAGTACACATGCTCACATAGTCTGAATGTACCCACTCATGGAGGTATCTGTACATACATAGCATTGTGGGCCTCTACTCAATCCAGTCATCTAATGTATTCCCTGGAGGCATTTGTTAATGGGAAGCTCACCTAGTGAGAGTGGTTTTATTTCATTTTAAGATTAGGAGCACTGTCCAGAGCATTTATCAAACTGTGAAGTCCATTTTTAATAACTTCTCCAAATGCTATCTTTTATGGTAGCTTTTCCCCCTCAGTATTTCTGAGGATCAGGGATACAGAACACATGGGCAAGGGTCATTAAACCTGCCCAATCCTCTCTGCTCATAAACAGGCTCTTTGGTGGGGTGCTGGCATTTCTCCAGGAGGACCATCTGCCCAAACCAGTAGCTAAGCAACAGATCTCCTGGTGATGGCCTTTTATTACTTGGCAAAACTGATTAAAGGGTAACTTGAAACAATAGATTTAGCAGTGTATAAGAAAACTCAGTACTGAGAGGTACAGACAGATGAAATCTGGAAGCATGGCTGCAGAAGTGGAACAGGTATTCTTGGGAGAAGATCTCAGATGCTCATATGAACTCAAGTTTTGTTCAAGAATATCAAGGAAAAAGGGAGAAGAAATGTCCAGTTAACTTACTAGAAGAGAGAGCATAAGAATAACACAAAAATAAAGGGTTGCTGTCCCAGGAGCCTCTCTGAAATGTGCATGTTGTACGTTTTGTCTTTTATGTGTTCTGGAGTAATACTAAACCAGTGTTTGCAGTGCCAGAGCTCTGGAGAAGCCTGTCACTGGGTATACAGAAGAGGTCAGGACTCACTATGAAGGCCTATGACCTCCTGACCCAGAGGTTCCACTTTTGAGAAGGGATGATGCCAGGGGGAAGGATCTATTTAGAAAATATGCCAATAAGCCAGAGAATAATGCAGTGCAGGGAGCCCCTGAGACAAAGGAAGACCAGCAACACAGGTTTCTACTTCACTGAACATCCAAGAGCGTCATGAGTAGCAGGCAGGAGCATTCTGCCAGGATCAGACAAGATGATGGGCTTGGTGACAACCTAAGTACTTCACAATAGGATATCACCCACACTGTGCAGTTATAATGAGTGGTCATTAAACTGATTTGCTGTCCTCTGAGCTGGAAATGTGAATGGGGTCTTAAAACCCTTAATGTGAAACATAGGTAAATTGGTATCTACTCTTGGTCCTTTTGTTTCCCTGTCTCCTTATTTCTGCACTGGTCTCTTCTCAACTCCTTTTTCACCCTTTTTTCCTGCCACACATTTTGCCTCACTAATATCCAGATCTGCTTTTGCCTACCTCCCCTTTGATGCTTTCATCCTCATTGTTTTCTGTCAGACCCACAGTTTTCCATATATGTGACCTACACTTTCTACTTGCAAAATTCGGTTCCTTCCTCAAGCCCTATCTGCTCTGGCCCCTTTCTGCTCCTTGCAGCTAAATTATCTTCCTCCAAAGCAAAGACAAATTGTAAAAGCAGATCTTCACCTTGCCACCCCTGAACTGAGAGGTGTTATTCTACACTTTAAGAATAACCAGGAAATAGGTTTTCTGTTGTTTTGGTTTTAATTAAAACCTTTAATTTTGGATATCAAGAGAGCTGATAATTGCTCAAAGAATTTTAGTACCACAAAGCATTTTGACATGCAATGCTTCTAATTTGATCTACTGTTCGTAACATACAGTATGTACCATTGCTGGCGCAGAATGCTGAAGATCACCAAGTGCTGAGGCCCATGTAGCAGTCTGTGACTTTGTTCTCACCACCCAGAACATGAAACATGAGCTGTTTGGAGACTTTGGAAAATGATCACAGTGAGTGCTGCAAAACCAGCAAATGGGATCTCATTTTTATTCTCAGTATAAAGCTCAACAAAAAGAGTTGTCTGTGCATAGCACATGTTGTCCTAGTCTACTGAAAACAGAGTAATGTGGTAGTATATGCAAATAGTAATAGATTAGAGATTTGGCATGCGCTGGAATACTCCAATGACATGTCCAATTGCAGCAGTACCATCTGCTTTTCCTTATATGTTCTAAATTTATAACATTGTGCTAATTTCTATAAAAGTTTACACACCACCTTCAGGAAACTATACTTAACAGGCATGCAATATTTGGGCTTTGTGACTTATCGCTAGCAAACAGTAAATGTCTCTCCTATTACTCTCATCTCTATCCTTAGAAAAAGGACTTTATAAATCAGTAACATTGATTATGATTCTTAACCCCAAAGGAATGGCAGTGATTTGCAATTCAAATGTTATTTCTGTAAGTTTGTGATCATGCTAGAATTTTGACAGACCAAAAGGCAATCAGATTTCACCTGGTGGCTGGGCACTAGTAAAACACAAGAAGCCTGGTACTGTACAGATAAATTAAAATTAACTGCTTCTGTATGGAGTGAAAATTTTACAAGATTGTTAACTGTACCATCTCTTCATTGATGAACATGAATCATGAACAGTCAGTGTTCAATTTGACCCATAAACCCTGCACAATATTAGCAACAGCCCCCTCCTCATGATTGCTCACTGACACTCTGAGTCATAGGAAAGCAGGCTAGGAAAGGCTCTTTTTAATGGCCATCTGGGGTTTCTATGAGTCTTTTGCTCTGTTGGCTTCATGGCTGGATGTTTTACTGATGATACTGGAGCTCATTTGGAGTGTCTCTGCGTGATGCTGCGCTGAATGATTTCTCCCCACAGGATGAAAGGCTGAGTTATCCTTTCTTTGGGTCTGAGGGAAGCAGGTATTTCAAAGTGTGAGACCATTGAACCTGAGGGGACAGTTGTCTAGAGGATATTTTAAGCATGTTCGACACTTTTAAATAGATGGTTTCAGCTTGCCAGTTGTGGGATAGCTCCTAAAATAAATGTCACTATAAAGAATAAGGCAATTTGTTTTGGATGATTAAGAGAATCTGGCTCACATATCCAAGGTGTGACAATTCCAATCGCATCTTCATTTCAATTTACAGGAAAGAAATAAACTAGGCTTCATTATTGTTCACACTGCTGGTGCTATATATTTGACATGATAATCTACAGTATTAGTCAGTAAATTGACTCACTGGACTGCCCTTGATCATATGCTCCATTTTCCGCTCAGCAGGGCACTCTCTAACATCTATATATAACCAGGGAGAGGGGGAAAAAAAAAGAAAAAAAAGAGAGAGCTGTTTCTCTCCTAGATCATTATAAAATGATGTCGCTTTCAGTTTTCCTGTTGCTTCAAAGGTTATAAGTGATGTGATCTTTACACCATCATGGATAATATATGGCTGCTGTTTGTCTGACTTGTCAGCTCCTCACACAGAAATCCAATACTTCCCTCTTGTCATATATTTATTTCAGATATGTGTTCTCTTGCAGGGTTTGAAATGAAATAGTCACTGCATTCCTATCTGCCAGTTCTTAAGTCTTGCCTTGTGTAGTCCTTCCTTGTCAAATCACAGTTGTCACATTAGCAACCCATATGAGTACTTGCAGCAAACGTAAAATCTCCTGATCATAATTAAAATTCTGCATGCTTTTCTATTAAATAAAGTAAATCATCATGCATCACAGTCTGTAGCTTTGCTCTTCTGCCACTGTTTTTAAATGTCTGATTACTGAGCTAATTGCTTGGGCAGGTTGTTTTTAGACTGTGTAATGCATTTATGGGTTTTATATCACTGTCAAAATAAGTATTGGATTAATCCTTATTCCTCATCTACGTGTGGAGAATTTTTTTTCCTGAGTCAAGACAGAAGTTAAAATTAGGAGCAGCCTCTAAAAGGGACTAAAGGGTGAAGGGCAG
Organism: Scytalopus superciliaris; assembly: GCA_013400415.1. NCBI lineage: Eukaryota > Metazoa > Chordata > Aves > Passeriformes > Rhinocryptidae > Scytalopus > Scytalopus superciliaris. The sequence goes on from VXBX01004450.1 coordinate 1,455,490, forward strand.
CTAAGAGAGGATGAGAAGCCAGAGTCAGAAGGCATACAGCTCAACAGAAGATTGGTATGAGTTTCAAAATACAAACTTGTGTATTTCAGCAGCATATCTGCAGCTGTAACCTGTGCTGCTGCAGAAGGAAGGAGAACCAAAGACTCTTAGGATAGAAAAAGCCTACCACTAATCCTGTCCAGAATGGTAAATAATTGTTTGGAGACTTTTTTACTGACATTTGTTTCAGGAGTACTTGCAAGTCAAAGAGAATTACAGAGTATAAATCAGAAATACTCAACTGTGGGTCAGCACATCCACGAAGAGATATAATTCAGTTCACAGTCTCCCTGAGGAGCAATCCCTGACAAATCTCTCTTAAACTCATTCTTGATATATTGGGCACATTACAGAAGCAACTGTTTAACAGCATTGATTAATATTTTCAGCAATTGTAAATTGTCCAGTGTACTGCCTGGTGCTGGCTCTGCCAGCTGGCTCTCAAGGGCTCTTCTGGTCCTGTTCCCTGCCATCCTACAATTCTGTGTTTGTAGTTTGAAGAACAGAATAGAAATCAATAACCACCCAGGCCAAACAGCTTTCTCTAAATTGTAGTGCTTTAAACATGCAAAGAGGTTAAAGCTTAAGCCTCTTTGCTTCGGAAGGTTCGAAAGCTGCCAGCAGGAAAGATCCCCAGATTCATATGAATTTGGTATCAATTTCTAAGACCACTTTGATACAGAAGGCAAGAGGGGAAGGCTTATGGTAAAAGAAAGGTCAAAATTCACATCCCACTGTAGCGTACTGATTACCCTTTGGGCACCCCTGTACCCCTGGGTAGTGAGTGCCTTGGGCTAAATACTTTTCTCTCTCCCCTTAGATGAATAAGACTGCATGCAGGAGAACCAGGTTCTTGTTTCATCACTGAAGGAGGCAAATATTTGACAGACTCAAAAGAATCATGTGTGGCAGCAAGGAATATATAACAGTGATAGGAAAAAAAAGTGAAATTCTGAGAATGCTGGCTGGGATGCCACATGCAATAAAACCATCTCTAAGCTTCATGTGGGTTCAAAAAATACTTGTGAAATGGCAGCTTGTTAAATTCAAACACAATGTCTGATGAAAAAGATCTGTTGTCATGATATAAGTCTGATATTCAACCCCAGCTACACAAACACCCACAAGAGAACTCACCAAACAAAGAGGAAAGCTGTAACAGTACAAAGAAGTGTGACAAAATCATCAGTCTTCATGCATCAAAAAGTAAAATTCAAACAGATTATTTTTACAACAAAATAACACAATATAGGCCGCAAGGGAAAGTGATCAAAGATCAAAGAGCAAATAAAAGACAGGCAACATAAACAGGCATCCACAGTATCTAGAAGTAATAGAAGAACAGCAGCATACTGCACCAGAGAATCTTGAAAGACCTGTCATGTATTTGTGGAAAAACATCCTTTGTGCAAAGTTGAAAAAAAGAGTATTTATTTACATCTAGGGAGCAAGACAACATTTTCTGTGCCTGCAAAAACCTACTCTCTCTGGACTTTTTATTCTTTCTTCATACTCCTATTTGGCCCCTATGTAAAATGTACAGTTTGTATCCTCCACTGCGTGAACATCCAGCACAGGTAACCGTAAGGGTAGAATAGTAAAAGACTAATCCATTAGCAAAAAATACAGAACTGACTCCACCAGAGTTCATGAGAGACAAATCTAGGACATCTCCAAAATAAGGAACAAAATGGCAGTGCTCAAAAACATTTAAAAAAAGAACTGCAACAGCTAGCTAATCAATTATGTGCACGTAAAACCTGAAGTCAAGGTGAAGGTGAGGATTTCGAGCACTTAATGTTTCATGATTTCCTTTTTCTTAGGATTTTTAATTGTAAGAGCAAATAATCTTGTTTTTCCCCATTGTTTTTACTTATTTGCTTGCATGGGCTATGGACCACCAGTTACCCCTCAACCACCACTTGAAAAATCTGAAACGGCAGAATGGATTTGTCTTATTCTGAATCCTTCAGTGTGCTGAATTTGTTCCTGCCCTTGATCATGTAATTGTGCAATCAGAAATATATCAGATGAGGAAAGAAAACTAGCTCAACTAGCTCTCCTCTCTTCTCTTTCAACCTTGCCCTCCTCGCAGGCACAGTCACTGAACTCAGCATTACTTTGCTCATAACAAATACACACTGAGAACTGCAAATATGCATTACAGTTGGCAAAACCATTAGTCATGCTGTTTGCTTTCATCTAATACACAGCTTTGGTTATTTCTCTTTCTGGATTCACCTCACACAAGATCTTCCTCCACTTCCAATGTCCTTTTCACTCCCAGCAAGCACTCCTATTGGCTCCAGTGGCCATACGTACTCCTGGTCCCACAGGTGCTAAGGACTCAATACGAACAACTCATAGCAAGTTTTAGAAAAGTGTTTTAATAATTCATAAATCATCATATTGAACTGACTGCTCTATCCATAAATAGTAAAGGTTACTCATCACAAAAATACCACCTCTGGCATAGAAAGTCTGTGAGCTGCGAAGTCCTGGAGCCCAGGAGGATACACTGAGGATGTATTGCCATGACACAGAGCTTCCTGTGCTAGGCAGAGCCCAGACACAGCACAGGACAGCCTGCTTGGGGTTTGCCATCTCCAGATGGAGCTTCCCACAGCAAAGAGGTGCAGCTGGTTGCTGAACAACTGCATCATGAATTCCAAAGCTACACTGGCTATTACAAGTCTGGATAACAACTTGAATAAATGTTCCTACCGAGTTCCTTTGCCTTCTAACCAAAATGCACTGTTTAGCTTATACTGGTGATTAGTCCATTTTGCCCAAGATGTAAACTTGAAGATAAGAATCTAAATCCAGTGTTATACCTTTCCTTAAGTATTACTAAAACAATTGTTAACATGCATTTTTTAAAAAAATTCATAATAGAGATATATCTTATTTCTCATAGAAACCCAGTTTTATGGGATCCATGATAAGAAACTAGACTGTTGCTAGGTAGACAGATAAAGGTGAAAAAAATGCTACATGAAAAAACAGTGAGTAAGCTGAACCAAAAAACTGATCTGCAAACCAGAAGTAACTAAGCTCAAGTTTGGTAGGAAAGGATTGAGAAGCAATAAAAAAAAGAAGCTATATATAGCAATAATGTAGAAGGCAGAAGATAAATAAAAAACCCCCAACCAATCCTCTTTAGTTTTCCTAGGGAAATCATGCTTAGAAGTATTGGTGAAGCTATCTAGAGTGAGAAGCATGATACCCAAACATAAGAGGCTCAGAAAAAGAACTAGAATTAATAAATTCCAAAAAGATGAAGCCCAGGCATGTGAGGACATGCCAATACATGGGGAGGCTGGCAATTATTAGGTAGACAGGCATGAAAAGAATCCAGTGAACTATGTGGGAAATACCATGTAAAGCTAATGTAGGGAGAATAATGTCTAAAATACGTTACGCTTCCTCTGCTTTTCCATTTTGGACACCTGCACACATACATGCACTTATTCTCAGGGAGGGACCTGTCTGATGGAAGAGTAGCTGACATTCTAGTCAAACAAGGAAATTTCAGTCAAATAGCTGCATAATTTGCCCCTGTTCCTCTGTAAAGGATGAGGCAAGGACTTGTAGATCTTGAAAGAAACATACCTGTCTCCTATAAGAGCCACAGGAAGGTTATAGGTAATACATACACAGTCTATTGATAGGGCTGGAAAACTGTTGAGCAAGAGCACGTTGTGATTTCCAGAAGACTTGATTATCTGCTCACCGGTGTAAATATCTACTGACACAAGAACATCTCCCAAATTTTGCATGGAAACTCACATGACAGTGGCTGGGTCACAAGTCTCTCAAAGTGCTTATGAAATATACACACCCATTCTGGACATGCAATGAAACACCTGGAACCAGACAAATACATCTTAATTCATCTAACTAGGTATGTTATGGTGAAAAAAGGCATTAGGACCTTGTATGTCTTCCAGACAGAAGTTACCAAGGACTCCAAAAGGGCATCATGAGATGCACAAGTTCTCTCTCTCACCAGCCTATAGTGGCATCACACTTGATCAGACTTGCTAGAATTTCTCTTGCCTGCCATGATCAGCACAGAAAAAAGCTTACAAAATGAAAATGGGGCAGATGGGGCAAATGAGTAAATTTAGCGTCTGGTTCTACACTGTGCTTTGCAAAACCTGAAGACCATGAATGTGGTAAAACCCTTTTTTTTTTTTTCCTTTATTTTTTTTTTCATAAGTATCTGTTGTACAGCTCTTTCCTGTCAATTTAAAAAGAGAAACAAACCATATTTAAAAAAGCCCTCTATGGAAGTGAAAAAGAAAGCTGGCATAAGTTAACAGACAACAGATAGATGAATTTCTTGGAAAGTTTGTGCTAGAGTGTCAGGGCTGCTACATGCAAATACTTGTAAGACTTTACACTCTGAAGAGGAAACACACAAATTGCTTTCCTAGAATGGTGTGCAACATTTCCCATTTGTGCAACTCAGATAATCTCTAATGATTAGACTTTGTGATCTCCATTCTGAATTAGCTGTTCTTTTGACAGATGAAGGTTACAGAGCACCTGAAGACAAGTCTCTACCACCAGCAGGCTTGGGAAGGCTTAACAGAAAAAGGAATGAGTCAGTCAAAGGCAGAGCACTTCCACATGACTAGCAGTGTTATCTTAGAAAACTACACAGAGGACCACTTGAAGAGACTGACATGAAGCATGAAAACAAAGGTGTCATGTCTCCTTGGAGTCTTGTAATGATATTACAGAGAAACCCAAACCTTGGACCCTTGGTAAAACAATGTGCACTTATGCAAGTGGATTATAAATGTGTGTGTACAAACTCACACACGGTATCTGTATGAGAAATTACATATACAAGTTAGAAATTAAATTACTTGAAGAGTTATGCTCTTGCTCAGGGAGAAGTTACAGGCTCAATGGAAAAAAAATTCATAGGTAGGATTCTGGACTTCTGGCACTTCACATATTTTGGCAAACACAGTAGCCTTTTCTGACCTTTCCAATATGTTCTTCCAGGATCTAAAAACACCCTGACAGACTCAATATGCCAGATATATTCAACCAGACACAGGAAGAACAAAATTTTCAATAGTAAGTCCTTCTTGACATTGATCCTGATGTAGTGACGAAGTTTAGTGTGGAATGAGCCAGGGCTGTGCCAGCTCTGAGATGCCATAGGGAGAGTCTATCCGCAGAGAGTCGAAATGGGTAAATTTTTAGTGATCTGTGGTTGGGCTTGGCATGAAGTTTGCAGGTGCTCCCACCTTGAAATGAGTCTTTGTGAGGACTCTGGGAACACTCAGCAACAAGTGCTCAAAGTATGTAGAGATTCAAGGTGTTTATTCTTTCCAGTGTAACTATCCCTAGCCTCCTCCTGTTGTAGCAAAGAAAATCTCTTTCCTCACCCATTCATCTACTCCTAGCTGGCCAATTTTTTCAATTTGTTCATGACAGATTAGTGTTGTTGCAAAAATAAAACAAAACAAAACAAAAAAACCCACAAAAAACAAACAAACAAAAAACCCCAAGAAAACAAAAGAATTAAAATACCAGTCCTAAAGAGAAATACCGAAGTACGGATTATCATATTTACAGTAAATAGCATCTTTTTCTAGCAATGGATCAAGAGAAATAAACATGTCTGATCATTAAATCAAGCCAAATGTGTCAGAATCAGGCTCTGAGTGATCAGTTTGCCATAAGCAATAGTTGTCAACTTGAACAGGAATGACTATAAACAATGCTGTTTTCCCGCAGGAATAAAGAGAGAAACAAATGGCTTCAACACTACCTTTCCAAAATACTATAAAAACTGGATTTTACTGCAAACAACAAAGTTTTTCAGACCTTGGAAGAGCATGAGGTTTCAACAGTCTAGTTAATACAATTTGGTTTTTCACAATGTCATTTGGACAACATCATTACAGAATGCTTCACAATTAATTACATTCAAATAGCAGCTTCTATCCCCTGTGGAGAATGGGATTAATTGGGTCAGATGTAAATATGCATTTCATGGATCCTACTGAACACTTGCCCATCTCACCAATTTACCATGTAATTTGATACAACTGGTATAGTATGCTCAAGAGATCCACAGGGTGAGCACGGTTGCCAGTCAGGGTAGAAATACATGGATACAGCAGTGCTGGTATTCTCAGCCTGCATTATGCTTGGCTCCAACTGCTCAACCCTTTCATTCCCTTGCAGAAATACTAATTTATATTTACTAACACTGAAATACTTTGCTGTTGAAAATGTGGCTTGGGACAGAACTCAGAACTGATATGAAGCATCATGACAGAGCCTGGCAATACTGGATCAGAAATTGCTTTCCTTCTGTTGTCGTCAACCCCTCCATTGGAAAGAGGATCTGACCATCACAGCAGTGGGAAATCCTGAGACCAGGGCCTTATTATGTCCTGACTGTAGGCATGAAAAGAGTAAAGGTAAGCTACCCACAATGAAAGAATGAAGGAGCTAGTTTGGGGTAGAGTTGTTTCCTTGACCTGTTGTACAGCCTAGCTCTATATCTGGGATTGTGAAGGCTTTTCACTCTCTTTCTGGAGTCTTGGATAGGGGCAGTTTACTTTAAACATACTCCTCCCTAAGTCTTCTTTCTTAATTTTTTTATTATTAAATATATATTTGACAATATTTTCACTGGTTTTTTTTGTTCTTTTCCATTGAAATGAGGTGGGCTAGAACATACCCAATGAAAGAATCACCATTTTCTAAAATAATCAGGAAAACAAAAGTTTGTGCCTGTGGTAGATGGTTCTTGAAAAGCTACTTCTTGTTACTTTAAAGCATCAAAAATAAGAACACAATTTCCTGTCTCTTTCTAACTTCCTCTGCCCTATTTTCAGTTTGCACTCTCCCCTAGGTATAATAAGAAATGAGACATTTGCACCCAGCTGGAGAGTACCTTTCATGAGCTGGAAAACTGCAGAGTTCATTTCTGGCATGTCTCCTGCTGTTCGTGAGTAACTATGAGGACAAACTCACTCCAGTGAAGTACAAACTGCAGTCCCTAAGGCTTGTCAGTTCAGAGATGATCCTTTCAGCCACTGCGTGCTGGGTTGGTACAAGAGAGGACTCGAAGTTTCTAAAGCAAAGTTCCACTACCAACCAAACAAAAACCCCACTTTATCAAGTACTCCTTCTGACTTTTCCAGTCCTACCTGTCCCAGGTGATGCAGCAGACAGTCACTTCATCATCTGCAATATTGCTGTTCTGTAGCTATATCCTCTTCCTATCTTACTTAACCTTAAGGAATAATTTGCTTAAGTATTTGCAAGCTGGTCAACATGAGTCATTACAATGTATGATGTCCTGCTTGCTGCTTTGGTGCCACGCATGGTCCCTACAGTCTGTGTATCTGTTCCCTGTCCCACAGAGTACTTCTTATTGTACCGCTCTGATCAGTTCAGTGGCCATAAAGACTCATCATTCTGCAGCCTTACAAACTCCCTACCAGCCCTCCACCTCTCTGTTTTCCACCTCCTCTAGACAGGCACGGTTTCTCTATTCTCAATTACTGTGGGTTTCTGTTTGTTTGTTTCCCCATGGTTTCTTTCTTTGTTTGGTTTGCTGTTGTTTGCTCAAGGTTTTTTTCCCCCAGAAATTTTAATTTTTTCTTCTGATTTGTTCTCTTGGCTTTGCCTCTACTCTGGCACCTGGATTCCCTTACTCTACTTATGCACTTGTACTCTATCAGCTTTAATTATCGTTTAGATAACTGGGGCTTGATATTTGAAGGTCTTTCTCAGGAACTGGTACTGCATGTTCCATAAATTACTCTGCCTTTGATTACAGAATGTTTAATGTGCCCTGGATTTTATTTCATTTTCAGAATTCTCTCCCTTGAAATGCAACTTTTCTGTTTCTCGATGAAAAGTCCACCCCATATAGTCCATCCTGTTGTATCTGTCTGTAAAACAAATGAAACACAGATACTTGTTGAGAGGTTTTAACATTCCCTCCTCCAGTAACAGAAGGAAGAGCTTCCATTTCATTTTCCATGACAGGACCCTATAAAAACCAATTTCTCTCTTCCACTGTTTCTTTGTCTGTGTTTGCATTTAACTCAAAAATCTACGTTTCCAGTAAGCTTAGTCTGACCATCTGGACAGACTGCTTGGATACCAACCCCATGGCTGAACTGCTTCTTTTCCTACAAGCCTCTCTTTAGTCTTGTGCCTAGAGCTAGACTAAGGATTTATGCTTTTCAAGTTTGAGAGGATGTTTTTGTTTAAATTATTACAATAAATAAACAATAGAGATACTTTGACCAATGTTAACTAGGGCCATTCCTTGCCTATTCATGCTCACAATAAAAAGGCAGACAAGGACATTTAAGTGAAGTCAAAAGGTGACATGGCAACATGTTGCAGTGAATTGTGCCTATTGTTTAACTGCATTTAAGTATTCACTGCAGTTGTATGTGGGACTACAACTTCAAGCTAAATGATCATCTCAGTGTATTTATTTCTACTGGATTTTTTTCTGCACAGTTGCATTAAAGTGCTAATGCAATTGCCCTGGAGAAATAAAAGTAACCACAGTATCTTGAGGGTGTTTATCTACAGCAGAAGCTACACGCTCTTTAATCCATTAAGTAAGCAAGATGAGAGAGAGAAGAAACCATTCAGAATTTGATTTCTATTTTCACAATGAAACTCGTGTTTGAGCTCGCTCAGTGAGTACCAAAAATAGCTCAGCAAAAGGGCTTTCCTTGAGCACTTCCATTATTCACATGATGCGGCATCTTACATAACGCACAGTGTACACAACATCCTGCTGGATGTGGTGCACATGGATGCTAGCAGGCAAACATTTCCACCAGGGACACTGGTGCCAAGTGTTTTAAAGGCAAAGTCAGGCTAAAGGCACTGATTATTTTTTTTTTTTCCAATGGACAAGAAAATCTTAGAAAATTATTTGCAGGACCTGACAGAGAGATTCCAGTATGATCAGAATCATAGACACAGCCCACTAAAGCTGGTGTTACTCAATACATATCTCTTCTCCTTTTTAAAGATGTAAATAATGCATTATCTTGACAGTCTTAATAACTTGTTTGGGCACTTGTAGTACCTGTTCCACCACTGGCAGCTCCATCGAAAGACCTGCAGTTCTCTAAGGCACTTGACCAGGTGCTGCCGTCTTTGCCTAGTGGAGTTATCCTTTGTTTCTGTAACCACTTAGTCCGGTCCCAGCTCTTTCATTTGGAAACACTGTTTGTGCCTCCCATTGCTGATCTGCATGCGTGTGAACCCCCTTGTCTGCAGCATTGTTATTTGTATTGCTCTGTGTTCCCTGCACATGGGATTAAATCTGTCACAGCTTCCAGCTGCACAGTTTTTCATTCAAGCTGTAAAGTATTGCTTTTAACACTAATGGTCCCAAACTTAAACCCTCTTCTTGGTCACAGTGGTAACCATCACACATATAATTTAGGAAGTCATCTTTGAGATGGTGGTATGAATACTAGTATACCGTGACTCATTTTGACTATTGATCAAATAACATAATAATTATTGCTTTCAAAAATGGATGATTGAACTTCTGTAAACAGTTCTGCTTCCCTGGAAACCTATAATTTTGAAAAATAACCAGATCTTGTTTGGTTATTAAAAATCGTATTTTAAAAAGAAGTTATTTTCTTTCAAGAGATGTAGCACTGTGAAAATTTAGATTTTTATATAATGAAATTGCACTACATCCTCAGCACCATTAGACTCATGGATTCTTCAGGCTGTTCACTCTCTGTGTATCATGAGATACAAGAAATAGGCAATCATTTCTCTCAGTAGTCAAGTATTGCTACTGATGAGTGTATTTAACTTGAGAAGAAGGACTACACGAACCTTTAGGACAAGTTTTGAAGTCCTCCTCTAAGAGAAACTGCATGGGGCAGACAGACATGTGGAAGCACTGATAACCTGAGGATACAGGGATTTAGCCTGTGTGGAAGATGCCAATAGGTCCTGATAATGTAATCTTTCCTAATGGAATGACAGGTCAATGGTAAATCTGCAAATACAATTTCTGGACCATCAAAATACAACCCAGACTTTTTCCCAGAAATACATTCACCAGTCTGATCTTCAACTTTTAAGAGATCTGATAGTCTTCTTAAGGTGTCTAGTGCTTTCATGGAATGCTCTGAGGGCTGCAGCACTAAGAAGAAGAAGACCCAGCAGAAGCAATAATGAAAGCAGTGCCAGAGATACAGGCTTACAAAACTGAGAACATTTTTTGTCTTGTTTTGTAGATCAAGCTGCTAAATGCAGGAATCCTGGTCAGGTGTGATTTAGCACCTTTTTTTTCCTCTCCCTAGATTAGCACTGAGTGATCAGTACAGATATTTAACCACATTCTTACACTGTCTTGACTATGACTTTTTGATTTGCATTCAACATAAATCTTGATTCAGTGAGAAATACCTCAGCTAGCCATGCTCCTTGCTTATGAGGCTCCTTGCAGAACCACTGGCTATGTTGATACATTCTCTTCTTCATACAAACAGCCTTCTCTCAAGCATAAAAGTACCAAGCTGCAGCCATGGTAGCATTGCTCCAGAAACCTCTGCCTTGCTACGTCTCCTCTGTTGACCTCTCAAATGTGCATCACTGCTGTGATGGGAATTCTCCAGGGAAACCAATGCCAGTGCAGCTCCAGCTCTAAGGGTTCTGCAGCAAAAGCACTGCAGCAACATGGCCCCTCTGTACTGTCCTGGCTCTCTGTGCAATACACAATATTCAAAACTACAAGACAAGTTTCTGCAAGCTTCCCTTGGAAAGGATAACAGAGATTTATGTGAACTTTAGCTGGACTACCAGCACTTTGTGATTGATATGACATGCAGCACTGAGTACTTCAACTGCTTTTGTAGTTGTATGGCATCAGCTTTTCAGTGGGAGCATAGTAATATTGGTCATATATTCTAGAGAGACCCTTATTTTTTTCTTTTTATATTCTGTTTTTTTTTAATCTGTGTAAATACGATTATTTCTACAGTAGAAAGTATTCAGAAATTAAGGCTGTCTTCTACTGCTTGATACTGTAGCTCTGAAAGTGAATGATTTATTGCATTGCAAACCTTCTGTCTTAGTTTTGCTGTGTAACAAGAACTGTGGTTTTTGCTTTGATTTTGGAAGCTACTAATTCCCTTTACAGTGTACAAAATCCATTGAAATCATCTGTATCTTATAATCACATGACAGAGCTTGATCAAAGTCAGAGGCCCATTACAGCTCAAAAGTAGCTCATGCAATGTTTTTGTTCTGGGAAATCAGGTCCTGAAAGATTAAAATCCCAGTCCCATTTTATTTAAATGAACACATTTCATTTCTCAGCCACTAGTAGCAAGCAGTGAGCTGCACACTAAGCTCATTTCTCTCTCCATCACTGATTTTATTACCTCCACAACTCACCCGTAATCTGGATCTATCAGCTGATATCATATTGCTTCTGATCTCTGCTACATGTTACACTGTGTAAAAGATTTCAGCCCCGTGGCTCTTCTTCAAGTAAATAAAAGGAAACCAATGAAATACATTTTTTCATTCATAGCTATTCATATTCCACTAAGCAGGGCTCAGGACATCATGATGAGGAACACTGCAGGTTGACAGTTCAGGAAAATATACCACATCAATAAAAGTGCATTTTGTTATACGTACCAGATTTTGCTGGAATACGATCATCTGAAGATGAAACAATGCGGGATTTACTATCTCAAGGTGTTCCCTATGGGCCTGTCCCCCCATTATTTATGTAGGACAAAGCAACTGAATATACATGCACTTTCCTTGAGAGGTTTGGATAGGGGTGGCACAAGGCAACCACAGTAAAAACCAAGCATATAGATGAGCCACAAGAACGTACAATATGAAGCTGTTGTTCATGCTGGGGACAGTACTGTTTATTTTGTGGGGACATTTAGCAAAGAGAATGCAAGAGACTACTAGTGATGCCATCAAAATTGTCCATTTTGCTGATTTATGGCATCGTTGCACATACTAAAACTCTCTTGCTTTCTCTTTCTCACTACAGTTTTACCCTCAAACTTGAATTGCCGATCTGATTCACTGTCCCGTAAGCTGATGACTCTTTGCTCCGCAAGCCATTCATGCGCCGCACGGACTCAACGCTCTCATTCCCAACAGTCACAGTCTGTGCCTGTCCCCAGAGTGTCAGCATAGACAGCAGCAGCAAGAATGAGAACAGCACAGTGGTAACACGGCGACACACATACACAACACGCAAAGAGAAGAATGGCTTGGTTAGAGAAAACCATCATGCAAAACAACATGAATCACTGTCAAGGCAAAAGAAATGGAGAAAACCGTGAGAGACAAAATCAAGTACAGAGATGCAGAAAACACCTCCTAAAGAGACAGCCTTAGTAACACTGTTCCCTATTCATGCAACCAGGTTCATAGGAAAAGTGAAAGCAAGCCTGTGCGAATGGATAGGTGTTTCTTACTCAGCAGAATATTTCCTGGTATTTAAGTAGGGCACTACCCATTTTGCAAAGAATCCATGTACCAACTGGCTCAGGATAAACAGAAGTCTTCTGATTATTTGGTTTTAAAAAACTTTCTTTTAATAATCACCAGAAAAATAATTTCCAAAGCAGATGAAGTACCACTTCAATGGACCAAAACCTCATAATCCTGAGTAACACCACTGGATACTCTTAATTGCCAAGGGTGGCTTCTCACCTACTATAGAACCTATACAGAAACTTCTGCTGCTGATTTTGGGAACAAAGGTTTCCAGAGGCAGTGCCTGTGGCCTGTCTGCCTGCAGACAGGAAAGCAGCTCTACTCTCTCCTGTAATCTAATCTTCATTGGAATCTCAATTCACCTGACAATAATATTAAACCAAAGAACAGCACTGGATTGCTTCCCAGAGCATCCATCAAATATTACATTAGCTACAGAACATTTATTAGACAGACCTGTCAAAACACAAATGCCCTGTGCCATTGTTGTCATCCCTTTTTTAAAGGAAACCATTATTTATGGCTTGAAGCATTTGTGCAGCTCAAGCCAATATTTATTTCACCTGGAAAATGTATATGTACAGCGTAAACCTAAATGTTTCTGCTGATACTGAAAACCAGTGACACAGATACAGGAAAGATGAAGCCACATTTCCTAGATATGGGAATGATCATAACTTGACTAAAATTAAAATCAATGTCTATTCTTGTATTTCCATTTACTGAAACAAAAAACAAACCAAGAAAGGTGAACAGCGTTTCTAAAATTTTTTCTAGACTGACATCTAGGTTACAAACAATTCTCTTGCCTACATCTCAGTCAGTGGCATAAAATGATGTGATAACACTCACAAATAGGCCTTTTGTTAAAATTTTGAAGTTTATATCAGTAATGAACTGTGAAATGGTAGAATCTTGTGAGAAAACTCTTTTAATACTTTTAATTTTATAAAATGTCCATGTTTCCTGCTCTCAGCTGGGAAAGACAGCAGTTGCTGGTGGTTTAAAAGTGAGGGCAGAACTGCCGATCACTGCAATGGACTACCCTAAGGAATCTCCCATTTTAAGATAACTAATCAGGATAGCTTTAGAAAAGACAGGTCTCAGGCATGTTCTGATGTCAGCACATCTGGATAATATCATTCCTCTATCTGTCATTGTGTCTGACTGTTCCTTATCCATTGGCAGATGCCACATAGTAACACAGTATTTGTAAAGGTTCAGCAGGTTCAGCAATTGCACAAAGAGAAGAAAATTATTGGAATCAGTGACTAGTCGATTGACATTTATCAATAACTTTATAGACTGCAAATAAACCCAACAGCCTGTCATCAGCTCTTTATCAAGGAGTAAATCACTCAAAAGGAAACTTTAGAATGAGAGTCTCCTGCAAGGGCAAGAAGTACTGAGGCGAGAAATGAAGTGCACATGAGTGTGCTGTCAGGGCAGACTCAGTCACCCCAGGGAAAGAGCAGCTGTACCTTGTTTTGTCTCCTTTGTCTTCTTCGAAGCCTCAGAAACTCTTTGTGCTGCCGTGAAACAAAGTTGACTGCTGCATATTCCAGCAAAGCAGCAAAGACAAAGAGAAGACACACAGCCATCCAAATGTCAATAGCTTTTACATAGGAGACCTAGGAAGAAACAGGACACAGCATGTTATATCTCAAACTTCTTCACAAGCTGAAGATATTGATGTGAAAAAATAAACACATTGTTGCACATCATGAATTCCAGTTGTTCAATGAGGTGGAGTTCTTCCAGTTGTGTGTTTTGATTTGTTAATTTATTGGCCATAACAAATAAATAATCCAACTATTAATGAAAATGCATGTTCACAAAGAATACACAAATTATGAGCTACTGCCTTTAGGAAAAGAATCAGGATTATTCTAACAAAACACAAGTGCTCTTATGGTTCCAGTCAAAGTTCGGAAGAAGGAATGCAAAACAGGGTGTGATAAAATACCTATTGAAAAACAATCACAGAAAGTTTATAGGTTTCACCTTTTTAATTTTTTATGAACCAATTACCACATTGATTAATTAGCTACATTTGGTATCCACAGACTCAAAGTAAACTCAGGGTATTTTGTCCAATGGGTTGATACGACTTCACCAATTCAATATTCAATCCTAGTTTCTTGACCTTTATCCAACAGCTCTATAGGAAAAATAAATCTTCATAGATATTACCAAATACCAGCTGCCCATGTTCTAGTAAAAGTCTATTCTGATTTGAATTGACTGGTCCAGAATAAAATCAGATATATTACAGCACTGCAATGTCACAAGATTTTTATCATATTACCCACACTGGGCCAAACAGTAGCAAATTAATGAGCTACACACCATGCACATCAAAGGTAAATTCTACACAGGCTTACTTGGTCTCTGCCTTTTTCTGTAGTCTTGCAGTTTTTAAGCAGAGTTCTTATGATTAGGCAACAGCAGGTTGTCTCTGTTGTTTATCAGGTACTACATCCAGGGTGGAATTAAAACCATCTGACTTTCAATGTCTATAATGTACATGTGAGTTGGTGCATAAACTAATTTGATATAAATAAATCAAGGAATGAAAAAGAATAGGGATTTCTAGGATGCAAAGCAGTTGAACTGCTTTACATATCTTCTATACAATGAAATTAATAACATCCAAATAGACTTTCTTCTTCTTCTTCTTCACGTCTGTAAAGAGGAGCTTAGAACAGCTTTGTAAGCATAGACACATGGGGCTTTATTCAGTTCTCTAAATAACTGTATCACAAACTGCCACAGTAGGTACCTAGTGTCCATTTGCTAGTTCAGCAGAGCACAAATCTTCAGGATCTCATACTAACCAGTCCTCTGGAGATGTCTCAGATACCCAAGGTCAGCTCAGTTTGGCAGAGACCCATGGAAACCCATACAACTGAATCAAGATATGCAAAATGGATCATACCTAAACCCTGAAAAATTATAATCAAATGTATTTAACACTTGAATAATATCCTGCAGACCAAACATTTCAATACAGTCAAAACATGCAGTGATCTGAAAAGTGAGCAGAAAAGGATGGATTGTGCACATACTCATATTTCGGAACCCCATCTGCATCTTGGAAAACTCCACCTCTGCCCTTTGCATGCAATACTCAAAACAAACTTGCTCTTATGGATAGGCAACCCTTTCATGATGGAAGGAAGCACACCTGTATCCATGGATTTTACTCCTATTTGCCATGTGCTGGAATGGCATCATTTTTCAAAGTCTGTAGAACATTTGTTACCGTCAAATGGAATGTTTGGCACTATGTGCTTCAGCAAGCAATATAAGCAGAGGAACAGGCATATAAAGCATGACAGAAAGGATGTACAGCTCCATCCTGCAGATTCTGAACACTAAGCCATACATTTCAGAGAAGCCAAGCCATTTTATTCAGCCTGCATCACGAGGAATATACCTTTCAGTAGCTATAGTGCAGCTCCACACTGTAATGTGTGCTCCCACAATACTACATGCATAGGCTGAGATGTAGCAGACTGAGGTGACACTGGGAATCTGTGCCTTTCAATTAGATACACAGCAGGTATGCATTTCTCTTTCCCACACCTAAAATAATTTTACAAGTTACATCTTTACTGAGCAGCTGTGAAGCCCAGTGAAAACAATGTCCCAGACACTTTGTGCCACAGGCTGAGGCACAGTAGGAATCAAGTCACTGTAATTCATGTAAAATGCTGCTGAGTTTAGATTGTTTGTTACCTTCCCTGAAGGGGCAGTTTGTTTTCCTTTACAAATGCCCTTAGGAGATGTATTAGACATGCATAAACAGCTGGACTGTGCTGCCAGAGACAGCACAATGCAGGGAGCTGAAGTCACAAGAATCAGCATTTCTGACTGTGCAAATCCTGTCCTGGTGGGCTTAAGGCAGGGAAGACAAAATAATAAAGGCAGCCCTGAGTTAGCCTTCCTGCCACTTATGCTGTACTACCGCAAATGGCATCCACATAGTTGCTGAGCCAGCTGGATTATTTTAATCCTGTTGGGCTGGAATCAGAGAATCACCATATACTTGGCACATACAAAGCTTGTTCTATTGTTTAGCCAGTGCCACGCTATGGCATAGCTTTACATGAGAAAACAGAAAGCAATTGCTTTTAACACCACATTAAAAATAAATAAATGGAAAAGTGCTGCAACGGGTAAAAGCTGACACCTTTGATTTCAAATCAGTTTATGTAGTCTACCTATGAACCTCCAGTATGTACAGAATTATGCTGCTAAAAGCCTAAAAACCCATGCAGTTTTCTGACACAGTCATGGAAGCTGGAGTCTGCAAAACTGAGTACATCATGGTATCATAGACACATCCACTGCTTTAGGAGGTTCTTCCACCAACCTCAAAAACAATGTTATCAGCTATGTTTTTTCCCCCAGGTAAGGGTATGGCATGAAAACTTGTATGTTTGCTCAGCTAAAAGGCTTATATCATCTGCTTTGCTAAGGACTCATCAAACAGTAGTGCATCTCCAGCTTTGTTAATTATCATGCTCCATGCTCCATACTCTCTACTGTGTACATGTAGAACAGTATAGACTGATTTTTTTTGAGATATCTTCTCACCTAACTTAAAACATATTATGTACATGTGGGGTTTCATTTTAATTAATACTAAGAAATAAGCAATTTTAGGATAAAATTCTACCAAATGGAATGTAAATATCTATACTATGGACAAACAAACTGTACCCTAAGAATACCAGTGTGCCATTTTTCATTTTTTACCAAGGCTGGGATATTAGATGGCTCTTTCAGGTATATGTATCTGCTTGATATATGCCAACTTGGATTAGATAAAGTCTGTGAATCACCTCTGTTAGCCAATATCTTGATGTAATCCTAAGAAGAAGAGAGCAGAATAACATAAGTTACCCCACACAAGCCTATGTGATACTGTTACCTGATCATTTACCACCTTTCCCATAATTTCACTTGCAGGACAGGCTGCAGCAACACTACAAATTCAAAGCTGACATTATCAAGCTACCATGTATAAAATGAAAGATTAGTGGTGATTTTTTTTTCCAAAGGTAGATCTTGTAAAACTTCCTCTGAAAACTCCATAACCTTGACAGCACACTTGACTCCATTTACTTTGCAATACTATCAGAAGTGGATATTTTGAAACTATGCCTCATTCAGGGTTATCACGCTCAGAAGGCACAATAAGATTTTCTTGCCCTTTTCTTTCTTTAAATAGCTGCTCCATTTTTTACTGCATGTTGCAAAGCTTCCTCCCTAATGCTGTTTGGGAGGAGGGGATTTAATGGCTCCCACCAACAAAACCATAAATTATATCAATTATTCACTCACTTTGTAAATGTTTTAGGGCCAGCTAATGAGGGACTTTTTTCAGAATTAGAGCTGTCTGCATCACGAGCCAAGTATAGTAAGGCTAAGTATAGTAAATGTGACAAAGCAACTCCTTCCCCTCATAATTTTCCTCATTTGTTACTTGGCCATACCCACTATGTAAAAAAAGACCAGCTTGTGTTCTGTACAGCACTGCTGCAGCGCCAATTATCCCAGTGAAGTTCCTGGAAATGAAAACACAAGGAGGATTGCACTGTTTGTGAAGGACTTGCAAGGATTAAACCTTCCACTTTGCAAGCTCTTTCTATTTCAGCATTGTGAGTCTCTCACAGCTTCTGGGTACCTTTCGGCATATTGCCATGTGTCACCACCAGGACGAAGCAGGCTTTTGTGGAAAGAAGCCAGGGGGAAACATGGTCATGGGTCCTGCAGCTGAGCAGCTGTCATTTGTTGACATTTGTGAATCAACCCAAATGTGAGCTCTGTTTCTGCTACACTGCCAGCCTCCTGAGACTCCAGACAACTGCTTTAACTCTCTGATTCTGTTGAACAAGTTTAAAATGGAAATAAAGACACATCCATCCTTTCCCAGAATTCTGTATTGTGAAAATAATTTCAGTATTCAGAGAAACATATTCAGTTTGTGTTAAAACACACATATTCACTTCTTTTGGTTGATGGAATTTCATGAAAAAAATACCTTTAACTCATGATATTAAGTCCCAAACCTCTGCTTTATACACAATGCCACATTCTAGATAAGTTTTTTTATTAAAAGAAAAAAAAAAATTAAGCTACTAGGAAATGCTGTAATTTGAAATTAACTTCTCCAATGCATTAAAATGGTCTCTTGTGGAAAAAGGTTTTCAAGAATTTTTCAGATTGGAAAGACAGAACAAAGTACCATTTTAAGTCAAAACTGAAACAAAAATTATGTCAAACTGCCTTCCAATAAAGACACTGATGTGTTAAATTTTACTTTAAAAACAAACAAACAAACAACCCCAAAACAACAAAACACATGAAAGTCTGTTATCATAAAATGCACATGATTATTTGTTTTTTTTTTTCAAATCTTGAATTCATAAAGAAATTGGTCCTGCATATCAGCCTTACACAGCTGAAGCTGAAAGCACCAGTTCTGATTTCATCACAATTTCCAGGCAAAGAAGTTTCTGAATGAAGAACATGCTGTCAGTTGGTATTACAACAAAAGTATTATCTTTTTGTTCCGGTCTTATTCTGATCTTTCTTTTCACTCAAGTGTCATGAAATATCATAATTCTAAACCAAATTCATACCAGAAAACAATAATTGCTTCCCCAGTCTTAACCCCTCACTTTATATTCTTCAGCTGTTGCAAGATTTTCCAGTCAATTATCCTTCATACTGTGCAATTTTACAGTGTCCTCATTACTGTGCAATATCTTGACTGCTCAGGTCAACAAGACCTTTTAACTTAGTGGACAACATGGGATAAAACAGCAAGTGTTTTAGTTTCTACCAAGTTTAAAATTAATGGGATTGATCACCTGGTAAGGAAAACTTCATCATGTGTCAAGGTGAGGACAAGTAAAACAGCTGTCATACACAGCTGGTTCTGGGAACTGTTCTCTAATCTGCTGCTTCTGCAGGGAAGGGAATGAGACCGAGAACTTTTGTCTTCATGACTGTGGTAAATTTTTGCTTGTCTCTTCAAGACCTTGATGTCCACATTCTTTCCATAATGTTCTTTACAATGAAAAAGACTAAGCTATGAGATCTAAAATTCTGTTACTGGAAAATAAAAGCTCATAGTATGGGGCAGATTTTGGCAGGAGATGTGCCATTGGTGGATGAGTCCTGTGGATGTTGTAGGTGTAGTTTATCAGCTCACTCACTGTGCTGCTGGGCAGCTTGGGAAGACAACCAGCTTGGCTGGTGACCTTCTTTTCATTTTAGGTGCAATAGGTTTAAAATCGAGTCCCAAATGCCCCACTTGGGAACCAAGTGACTAGCCTCAGAATAAAATGCCTGTTCAAGATGCTGACATAATGGATTTGGTTTGGTTGTCAAACAAAAGAAAAAATAGCAGTATGTGATGAATGTGAAACACACTTTTCCCAGTTATTCTAATAAAATGACTCTATTTTTAATTGACCAGAATATTTTGTTCAATTCTTTTTTCCATTACTTTTTTCTTTTTTTTTTTTCCCCAGAAACATCTGCTTTATCTTCTATTTTTAAATTAAATGTGGGCAATTTTCAAAACAAAACAAGAAACAAGCAAGAAATACTTAATTTAAAAATGCTGAAACAAACTCAACCACCCTCCCTCTATTATTCAGATTTCATCTGAAAGTATCAACCTAACTCATCAGGGATTCACAAGTTGCTCCTGCCACCAGAAATTGCTTTTTCTTAGTGAATAAACTATTCATCCAAAATTTTTTGCTCTATTTCTATTGCTAGTTCTGCCAAGTCATGAGATGCTAAACCTCCCACTCACTGATGATGCAGAACTAAATGCTGACTGCATTCACGCCAGGAAAAGTATGGGAAACATTTATGATTTGTTTTTCTTTCAAAGATGAAGGGAAATTTTCTTCAAGTTTTTGAAGAAGATCAGGGGGTTAAGATATTTACTAAGATGCTCAGAGGGCCCTCTGAGAAGGGGCCAGAAGAGGCAATTACAGGCATTCAACAAAATCCACTAACAGGTCTAATGGCTACTTTTGTTGTGCCAGCCCAAGACGCTGCAGACACAGAACCTGTTTGTGAGTGGTCACAGCTCCCGCTGTGCCAGTTCAAACCTACTCCCACTGAAGAGAGCAGGAAAGATGCTCCCCTCCTTCAGAGTGGGGCTGGCCCTCAAGAACCTGCAGGCATTATCCAACACTTTGTGAACCTCTGCAGCACATGGCTAACACCTCATTCAGATGACAGGACTGTGTGATGGTACATCCTGCACGATGTGATAAAGGGAGGACAGAGGAGTAACTGCACTCCAGAGACTGGCGTTTCTTTAAATTATGTAACAATATTCTATGAGACACATTGCAGAAAAAAAAAAAAGAAAAAAAAAAAAGAAGTAAAGTTGTCTTCCAGGTAAAACAGATTTAGAAAAGGCACAAAATAATTTTTTTTTAGCATGGGCAGTGTCTATTCACACATTTTGATCTTTCTTCTCATACAGCGTATTTCCACCTTTGAAAGACATAATACCATCAATACAAAATCAGTTAGTAGACTGATGAAACCAAGACTGCTTATTTGTTTTTTTTTCCTAAGTCCATATAAAATATTGGCATATTCATCCTGTGTCACTTTGTGCAATCATATGATGTAGTTGTCTTGTATTTCCCATTCCTGACAATTCATACTTTCTGCACAGGAAATTTAAGACAGGATGCACCATTTCCACTTCACCCTGCTTGAGCAGGGAGTCTGGACCAGATAACCCACTGTGATCCCTTCCAGACTTACTCATTCTGTGATTCTGTGATTCTGTGATGCAAAAGCCCTCAAATTCCTTAAAAATAGCAGGACTATTTTTCATACGTAAAGGGAAAGAAAAAATAAATCCGAGCGATAGCTTAGTGCAGTTTTTCTAACCAAACAGGTTACAGCTGAGAAAACAAAGGCTCATGCTTTGGACAGATAATGGTGCTGGTGCTCAGCTTGGGAGCAACCTGTGCAATTTTGTTATGCACTGATAACAGGGATGGGCTGACCTCTGCTACTGAGCATCCAGTAACACTAATTGGAATTGTAACAAGGGTCAAAAGCTCACTTTTGCACACCAATAGTCAACTGCATGTTGTGTCACTTCTTGCTAAGAGGACAATAAAGTGGAAATGTCTAGGTCAGGAGTTCAAGTCTGGCTCAGAGCTTTGCAGAAAACAGTTAACAAGAAGGTACAGAAGGGAAATGCTGAATTATTTGGAAACTGGAGGTTCTGGTGGGTCTGACCAAGAGCTGTGTTGAGTAAACAATGGTAGAGTGGAACTAAGATTGTGCAGACCAGATAATAAAGTGACTAATTATTTCTATTTGATTGTCTCTTTTCAACCCCCTGTGAAAACAGAACAAAACGATAAAAAAGTGAGAGAAATAAAAATGTAAATTGATCTTTTCATGATTCATTAGGACTTGGGCATGCACCAGGGCACTGCTGACCTTTCTCGTTGCCCTGATGCTGAAACACATTGGGCAGGAACATGTTGGGGACACCACCACCCCTATCTGCTCAGCCACATCCTTGACACTGTGTGTAAAATAGGAATTTGTGATTCTTGTAGCTCTCCAGTCTGATTGACTCTCTCAGCCCTCTTGGTAAAAAGATTCTGGCTTAGCTGGCCATCAAATATGTGCTCTACAGCAGTGCTGCAGACCAAGAGGCAGCTCACCCTACCCCAGGGTCATAGACAGAGGCGGTACAGTTTTGTCAGATTTCAGAGAAGCCATTAAGACCCATAGTCTGTGCTTGAGCTGTCTCAGAAATAAACCTGCACTGGCTTCTAACAACTAGTATTCTGCACATCTCTGCACTTTACCTTGGTCTCATTTTGTATGTTTTGTCTTCTTCTGTCTTGAAGAAATTGGTCTTCAAAAAGAACTTACAACCATTTCATTCTTTTTTTTTTCCCCTTCAAAACCAACCAGATTTCCAATAAGGCTTTTTTTACAGTCAAAGGGAGAAGAAATCCTCCTGTCCCCACTAAAACCCTATGACTCCCTGTGTACACACAGCCCCCACAGGTTACTACAGCATCTCAGTGCCCTACCAATTAATCCTTCAGATTTGGCTTGTGAATAAAGCAAGGCAGGAAAGCAAGCACACATTGGCAGAAATAAAATAAATAATACCAGTAATTGTGACATTTCTTGTGTATGAACCAAAGAAAGTAATCAACAGATTGGTGGAGCCATGGTGATCAGTTTACAGAGGTGACAAATAAGGATTGATGTCTCTGCTACAAGGAAGCAGCTTCTTATTGCTAAGTAATTGAAAGACATTTATCACACAGAAACACCCCCACATCCAACTGAGCTCAGTGCAAATTGAGAATTATATGTGGCTGCATTAAAGCATGGGCAAATACACATACTGTAAGTCCTTGCAGATAGATGAAAATGTCAGTCTTGGGTCTCATTTACAACAGAAGATTTTGGCTCTTCCTTACAGTGAAATTAACATAATATTTCTTTAATGCCATTAAATGCCCACTTGACTCCTTGGACTCTAAGTGGTAATTCTTCAGTGGATGAGAGCTTAGATAGAGACAATCACCAAGGAGAAAAATCTGAGCAAGAAAGCATGATTGCTAGCAAGAACCACTGGCAGGATCTTGAAACAATATCATTAAATTCATAAACAGAGTCAAATTCTGATACTTACCAAAGAAGCATTTATATTTAAGATTCATTTGAAATAAGAATCCAATTTACCTGAGCACAGCCAGAGTGCCTCCTTTTATAATGCCAGCTTTTCTGCTGTGATTACACTTTTCTGAATATTTTGTTAGTTTGAGTTTTTTAGTTTGCTTTTTCATGGGTTTTTGGTTTTGTTTTTTTGGGTGGGTTGGTGTCAGTTTTGTTTTGTTTTGTTTTTAACTCAGCTTCAGAAAACCTTTTTTAGATCCAAAAGTCCTTGAGCCACCTCAGGTGAAAAGTAATCTTCATTCAGCTCAGCCACAGCCATGCCAGGTTCAGTTATTACCTCTGCCACCCAGTTAGGAAGAATTGCACCCAATTGCATTACTCTTTGACCTTTGAAGAGTTAACTGACTCAGTGCATGACTGTTATCAAATAACAAGTCAGGATTTTATTTTTGCAGCAATAGGAACAAATCTCTTCCTTCCAAGTAAAGCAGGTAAGAATCACAGAACTGGCATATAGCAGTGTAGATACCATGATCAATATCAAGAACATTTGCACCTATACCCACATATTTAGGTATTATTTCTCCATAGGATAGCTTAAAAATTGTGTTAAATCTCAGATGACTGCAGAACATTCTACAACATCATCTCTGTGCTGTATTTCCTATTGTAGTCACAACTAAGTGAATCATTAAAAGTGATCCAATTCACTGAACCAAACAACAAAAACCTAAAATTAGAAAAGGATGCCTAGGGGCAATATGTTTGGGTTTTGGGTTTTTTTCCACTTTTGGTCTCTGCTGTTTGTGAATAGAGTTGATTTTCTAATTCTTCCCTAAGACTATATTCCTAAATTCTGGATTTCTTAGGACTTTCAGCAGTGTAATTTGGTGGGAAAAAGCACGTGTTTATTTTTATGACTGCCAGTCTCTCTAGATTAGAGATGGGTAAATCAAATTAATCCTTTGGTCAGAGAAAATTGCCTTATCAATAATAAATGTAGAATCAGACTGAAAAACTGTGAATGGGCTGGTTTATTACATTACTCGGTATCTCCATATGCTTCTTTCTTGACTATTACTTGATCAGTTACTACTCCTGAGCCACTTATCATTTTTAATGATTCTTCTGGCTCTGAATTCTGAATTTCTTCTTTCATCTGATCAAACTCTAAGGGGAAAATGTTTTATTTGTGGATAATTTAAGCAATATGTAACTAGCAGTAATGGCACAATAAATAGATCTGTATGTACAGTCCATCAAACTATTCCCTTTCTATCTTTTGGGGAAAAAAAAAAAAGTTTTAAAATTAAAAACAAAAACATCCATAAAAACAAATCCTGAAACTGACATCAAAGCAAACATAGGCTCTGGCAGGATAACATGGTCGAATTCCAATTGTAAGTGTGAGTGAGTCACATTTCATGTGCAGTAAAGCACTTAAGAAAATGCAGAATGGAAAGAGGATGTACAATGGGAATAATAGAATATGGCAAAGGTGAAAATGTATGTAGAAAGAAATTGATGGTCTGAATATTAACAAACAGAAAGAAAGATAGTGGGATAAAAAGGGCAGGTTAAAGGAAAGGAAATGGGATTCAAATAAAGGGGAGAGACTAGGAGCATTTAGCAAGATTCGTACAAAGATTTCTTTTTTTTTTTTTTTTAATTTGACTGAATCAGTTTCCATATTCTAAAGGGATCAGAGCTGCCACATTAACATAAATGTACCTATCACATACCCAAAATAGGTCAAGCCTGTAGGCTCAGGACCTGGAACAATGCTGCATGTGGTGAGGCACAAGTTGCATGCCCAGACCTGTTTTGTGGAAGGTCACCTCGCTTGGGATGGTGGAGAAAGCCAAGTGATTCATACTTTGCCATGGACTCTTCCAACCAAGGACCTGCCTGAGACACTCTGTGGGTCCCATTAACCAACTACAGACCATCAATCTACAGCACCTCTTTTGAAGAAAACCCCTGGCCCTGGGGCCTCCTCATGCACCAGCTTTGTGGCAGAAGCAGACCTGCACAGCCAGTTTGAAGCTACTGGCATGTACCTCTTTCCCTGTTTTTCCTGTTCCCATTCCTTGAAACGTAATGGTCCTTTTGATGTCTTTTCTAAACTCAGGTAGCGCTTCATAATCAAGATCTCCCTGTCATTTCCAGCCAGAGCTGTCTGACCAATTGACAATGTTAACTGAATTATGTTTTCAATCCCTTTGTGGAAGACCAGCTCTGGAACAAAAAAAGAGGAAAACCCGGCATAGGAACACACCATTTTGTGTTCATGTGGAACCACCAGGAACACCTGCAAGGACTCACCAGGCTACTCAAACACAGAAGAGTCAGAGTCACCTTTCATACTCATTTTCTGCTGCAGATTTTGATTATTTGTAATAGCTTGCTGCTGGGCTGCACAATTGTCTCCTTGGCAATTCAAGAGACAAAAAGAAAATTCTGTTTATTTATAGTAAAAATTAGGCCTCCCAAAGTCTGAGCCTTTGCTTCCAAGCAGAGTCATGTACTAGGCTTTTCTTTGCAGCTATCTTGTTTTCCACATAATTTCATTTTCACCTGAGCTGTAAATCCAAGAACTTTCTGAATCCTACTGTAATGTTAAATTGTCTCCAGGACTCTTTTACTAAGAGCTTTGTTCTGAACAGTGTGATCACACAACCAGGCTGAATGAAGTAATTTTCAGTCACATTAGTTAGGAATCTAGTGCAAGATATAATAAAAGCAATAACTAAGAACATCATCACTTCTCAATGAAGGATGTTTCTGCAGAAGCCATTTAGCCATGCAGCCCTGTGTTTGGGGCACATCTGTACTCCCTTCTCAGCTTAACTTCGAGCCAGAGCACTGGACTTTCATAACAGGAGAATCCTTTTCTGAAGGTTATTTGATTGCTTAGCCTAAAGGCCGATGTTTACTCCTATAAACTGCTCTTTTCTCCTCATCCATTTTCTAAAGCCTCAGTCACTATATTTGTTCTGTAGTGTCTGCTGCAGCAGTAGTTAAAGCATCCAGAGACTCTCCAAAGAGCCACTCACCACTGAGCATTAACAGTGCCCACAACACTCTCAATACCAGTGACAGAAGGAGTCTAGAGTGCAGATGGAGAGATATTTGAAGGATCATGCAGGCTCCTCTGAGAAAGGCTGCTTGATGGCCCTGAAGGTTCAAAGCACTGCAGCACAAGTAAAGGGATTGGTTTTCATGTCAGTCTGATACCACGTGCTCAAGACTTGTTGATGTCTGTTGCCCCCTGGCACGTAAAATCTTGCTGGCAGAATGACTTCATGATACTGACGGATGAATGCTCACCTCACAAAAATGCTGGAGACCACCTGAAGGGAGCTAACAATCCTGGAGGGAGCTACTGAGGATATCACCACTGCTCAGCGAAGATTCACAGTGAAGATTGCTCATCTGTGCAGGAAGCAGGGAATAAATCACTCCTGGTTCTCTTATTTCTATTTGCATTTTTATAAGCTCTTGCCTATATGTATTTGGTTATATCCTTTCTGCAAACACGGCATTATAATTGATCATATAGGTCCCTTTGCTTCTCTTTGTGTGTGTGTTTCTAGTTCAGGTCACATGCTGTGTCTGTAAAACAGTAAATGGGTGAAGTTGAACCACCTACAGGAAGGGGACACTTCTGCACCCTTGGGGAACTGCTAGTCCTGCTCAAATGGAGAAAGTTCAAAGCCCTTAATGATATGGGATCTGGAGAAACTGTGCTGAGGAGAATGCCCCAGAGATGATGGACAGAATAATTTTATGGAAACCCAGAGGGGACAAAACTTAGTTTTTTTGCCACTTAAAATCATTGGTATGGCCAGAATTGAGGACGCAGTAGGTGGGAGGAGGGCTATATATGAACCTTTGCATTCCTGCTTAGTCTTATTTAGTTGCTCTGACTTATATTTATAAAAAAAAACAAAAACAAAAACAAAAAAAAAACCAAAACAACCTAAATTAACTTTCTTGTTTTACTCATGTTCTGATGAAACATTGGTAATTTTTAAATTCAGCTCAAGCTTTTCATCTCTTGCCACATCTTACTGTGAGAAAATAGAGGTACATCCACTTCAAAGTTCTGGCTGATAGCAGGTCTTGACACAGGCACTACTGAGCAAAACAAAGAGCCACTGTCCAGCCTTTCAGGTGTCCCACTCAGAGTCTGTGGGCATTTCCTCTGATGCTCCTCTCTGTACTCCCAGGGCTTTAAAGAAGCAAAAGCCAACTTGTTCACCAAGAGCATAACTCAAAGCTACCCTGCAATGTGCCTGAAAAGGAGCAGCCACGTACCACATGGAGATTGTTCCTCTTGCAAAGTCACAGACCCGGGTGCCCCAGAGCCTGTTTTCTGCTTTCCCTCTGATGTCGGGGGCACCTGGCACAGACGCTGCATGAGTCCAAATTCCCCAGGTTCCCCAGAAGCACAAGAGAAAGAAAACAGCTTTTCTGACTTTCAGGCAACTCTGACATGCTCAGATGACTTGTGTAACTTAAAAGAAGCTGCAAAACTGAGTCAGCCTACGCAAGAGAAGAAAACAGCATATATATAAATAACAACCTATATAACATTCCTCCTGTCAGTTCCATAAGTAGCTAGAGAAGAACAAAGCTTTGAAGTGAGTCATGTTAACACTCTCCCCCATCCCCCCCAATTCCTCCCCCCATCTCTCTCTCTCTCTCTTTATAACTCAGAAAGTTCTAAGGAAGCTCAGAAAACACATTGGTCAGAATTTTAAATCATGAAGATCAGGGTCAAACTATAACTCTTTCAGGAGATGTTAATGAACTGCCTAAGCCAGGAATTCTATTTGCATAATTGGGAATGAACATATATCTTGAATCGTTTTGTAGGCATTTGCCTTACTGGTAAGTCTAGGGTAGTAATAGATCACCACCAGTATTGTTCCCAGCACTAAATATTCCTGCAACATTGGTCTGTTCCTCCTACTAGCTTAAATGTAGGAATGCACACCTATATCTTTTATATCCACGTGGTCAATTACAAGCTCCATCTCCATTATGACTCAGCAGAATTAGCAAATATTACACAGATTTGACTCCTCTCAAAGAAGGGTCTGCTAGTCCTGTATAGAAGCCCAGACTGTGCTGCTGTGTTACCCAGTATTCATGTTCAGCATAAATAAATGTATCTTTTGAAAAATCCCTACCTCCTAGTACCTCTGACCCCACTATCAAGCTTCTGAGGAGAGTGACACATGGCTAGAAGTACAAAGAGACACACTTCATATTATATTTAAGAGCTATCTTTCTGTATGATAAGTTACTAATGGATGTCAGAAATTCCAGTTACACTTGCTCTATCATTATTTATTAGAGCTGTGGGAAGTACTTGCCTGGCTGGTGAACCCTGCTATATGTTTCCCACATGAACTGACATTTACTCACTCGTCATTATGTTGGAAATGGAAAATAAGACAAACAAACTAAAAAAAAAATATCAGATAACTATCCTGCGTGAAGCAGTACATTAGCACAGAGTAGGGTGTATCTAATGACTCAAAGACTACAAAAAAGATCTCAGTATTTCTCTGCCTCTTTCTCCTGAAAGATCTTAATGAAGAGTCTTAAAGAAGCTAATCCACCTGCTTCTCAATGAGTATGTGCAACGCAGGGGAATATGGGAAATATTCTTACCTCCATTTTCCAAACAGGGAAATTAAGGTGTGCATATAATAAGTACATTTCCCAGGTCTTCAGGAGGAGCCAGTGGCAGAGCTCTGAATGAAATCTTAATCTTTTAGCTACTTCATCCGTGTTTTAGACTCCAGATAATTTTTCCCACATGGCTGTGAGACGGATCCACATTGCTGACTGTTCCACAGAACTGCCTACATCCACAAGAATTTTGCTGGGGAGACTCTGCATCGCCACCACACTACAAATGGCATTTTGCAAAGAATGTGTATCTGTATCACTGTCAGACACATCAGGAGGAGAATGGGAGATAGACAGGGAAAAAATGTGCAATAATAGTACTCACTCCTTGGCTGTTACTGCCAACTTGGTTTTGGACATAGTAAGAAGAGTGAAGAGAAAATAAAGCAGATAAGGTTTTTTTGGTGTAGGTTATACTGATAGTTAAGTGGGGGAGGAGAGGAGAGCATTGTTCCAGCATATGCAGCTGCAAGAGAGATTTTGCTTAAGTTGTCAATACAATGTTTATTTTGTAAACATATTTGTCAAGTTTGCAACACTTACTCTGCCTAAAGGGTACCTTGAACCTAAAGTTATTCCAGCAACGATGACTTTGATTGATTGCACATCAGGAAGCTTAAGTGCAGAAAACTCCTACACAAAACCACTTTAAAGTATGGAAATTAAAATTTAAAGGCTGCTTCTTTAGCGTGCTTTGTGTGCCACAGCAGCGACAGCCCAACCCCAAAATGCGGGGGCAGTAAGGAGAAAGGGCAGCACAACCATTCAGCCCTGCTCACACAGGACATGTCATAGGCACAAATGCAACATTAAGTGGTGTTTAGGTGGGAGGTGAGCAAAGAAACAGAGCCTACAGATCCTCCTGTTTCTAACAAACCCACATCTGTTTAACAACCCTAGCAGGCAACTAACTCCAGAAGAGCACAGGAAAAGCCACAAGCAGGACCTTGTTCTCCAACAGATGTGCTCACCATATCCCTTTCCTGCATCTCCCATCAAAATCCATCATTGCCATTCAGTTCATATTAATCTGCTTTTACCAGAGTAAGAGGTGCACACAACATCCTCGGACAAAAGCTTCTTATCTTTAGTGAATAACTTCAGAGCTGTCCAGCAGGTTTGGCAGCAGCCATTCCTGTGCAGGATGATCTCCACAGAGGATCTGCTGAGCTCTTGCAGAGCTCTCTGCATTCTTATCTGAGACCTGTTATTTTTTGAGTACTCCTCAATACATCTTCATGAAGGCTGCAAGTCAACATTCCTGCTGGCACTGGTGTTGCAATGCAGCAGGTGCATTGGCACTGATTTTTCCGTTGCTACAATAAAACCTTACAATCTCATTCCTGAGGAAAATGTGCCACTTTTACAGGGCAGGTGAGTTCTCATGGCTGCATTAGGTCCAATGGCCTGTAAAGTAATTTGCTATATTATAGTATGTTCTTTCTTTCAACTTGACACAAGCAATGTTCCTGTCTTGGCCTTAAGAACCCAGTTCTCCAAAGTATTTGCTCTTTTCTTTTCCACCCAGTAGCTGTACAAAGGGATAACAATTAACTGGAGGGGAGTGTTTATTTCATCTTTCCTCTCTATCCAATCCCTTTGTTCACAGATACAGAAAAGATCTAAGTGCTTAAGTCCAAACACTTTGCCCTTGTTCAGCTGCTGCTTAACTATAGGGATAACTTGAGTTCAGTAGGTCCTTCATTATTTAACTGCAAGATTTCCTGGGCAGCTGAGTTCTGCTCATGCCCAGAATCTCTCCTTCTGTGTGCAGGTAGGTACGTAGGTCCACCCTGGGTCCAAACATGATTTGGGAGCTACAATGAGAGCATAGAGGAATTTATTCAGAGTCCACCAAGCACACACTGACAGCCTTGGGTCCTTTACAAACTGCCTCAGTATCTGAAGGAATAGTGAAACAAAAACATGCAAACCTTTCCACTGGCAGCTTTGTGGTACTGGCACTCACCAAGGAAGGGGGAAATGCCTTCCCAAGCCTGATATGATATCAGCGCACCTCTTCTACCTTCCACAATATGCATAGCAGGTCATGAGCAGGGCTGGGGAGAGGAGGGATTTTAATGCTCAAATGGGAGCTGTTCTGCTGCACAGAAAGGAAGTAAGACTCCTTAATCTTGTTGAGAGGAAGAGGAGAAAAGGACATGTGCCTCAGTTGTCTCTTGTATGTTGTCAGTCACTGGCTAGAATGAAGAAGTACCTTAGCTGATTGATAAGTTATTTGCTCTCTGTCCAATTAGCAATAATGGTACTTCTGCTGCCCAAGGAATGGTCCTCAGCTAGGTGAATGATGGCAGGACAATTCAGCTCACCACTTGAACAGATAGGAAAATCCAGGGTAGACTTCAACCCATCTGCTTTAGATGTTGATTTGCCATAGGGATGAACTGGCGTTCTGGAAGGATCGATTTCCACCCACTGAAGAGGGCATTATGATAAAGGATACCTTCTAGCCAAATTGACTTGAAAAACCAGGCATTCAAAGGGGGAGGAAAGGGAGGATAGAAATACAGGGGAGAAGAACCAATTAAGTTAACTTGGGGTTCAATTCAGAAACTACAAAGCAGTAGGGTTCCCTGACTCATTCTGCCCTCCTTCTTGCAGTGAACAGTCTCTTAATTGGAAGAGAAGTTCCTGTGTTTTATACTGGTTTGGCTATTTATCTCCAAGGCTTAACAGAGACAAACATTATTAAAACACAGTTTGGAAAAGACTTTCAACACTGCCATTTATTTTAAATATTATTGTTTAATCACTGATTTCCCTCTGGTAATTATGCTATCTTTAGGCTTTGGAGTTTTCTAATCGGTGTTTTCCTGTGGCTTGGGTGTGATTCCTGCAGAAGCCTTGTAATAACCAAATAACTAGGACAGCCTAATCTAATAATTTGTGCATGCATATGATGTTCAGGGGGATTATTAAAGCTATTTTCTCACTAAAATGCTATCAGCTTAGAAAGCCGAGCTGTTCCAGGCCGATGCCTTCTTATTGCAAAAATGTTTAATACTGTTGTATGTACCAGACTGCAGTTGCACATGCTAATGTCATTTATTCCATTGATTTTGCCTTTTGAAAGGAACCTTGCTGGTGCCTAATTTTTGCTTAAAAATATCCTAACAACCAAGCCAATTTGGTGCAAATGGCAAATGTTCTCTGAAACTGAAAACTGGAGTACTTGTTTATACTAAAAGGGTTGGATATGCTTTAGTTTGTCAGAACTTGTTATTAGTTTAGGACATGAGGCCTTGTGAATTTTCTTCTGCTTTAATAGTGTTTTATTTCAGGCCTCCAGCACAACTAATTTAAATGGTTACAGGAGTTGAATGTAATCAATTTTGCACACCAAGATGGGAGTCAGTCCCTTAGTGCTAATCTCCCTGCAGGGTAAAAACAGTGATAATAATAAAAAACTAAAACCAAAAAAAGACAAAAGAAAAAAATGAAACATCATGAATGCAAATAGCATTACTCAGACTTTTTTGTTCTGCTGGAGTAGTCTAAATTTCAAAGCCATCTCCCACACCTATACTTATATATAACACTTAGAAATACAATACTTCCTCAGATGTTGCATTCATTGTCATAGAGTTTGTTCCTAGATATGGAGTATTTTGCTACAGAAAGCAAAACTACATCAGTATTTTTCTGCTCTCATGATTCATTCTGGACGCTGAAAGAAAGACCTGGTATACAATAAAACAGGAGCACAAGCAAGGGGAAAGAGATAAAGATATGGGCAGACAAATGTCAAATATTATTCAGCTGCTTGGGCCATGATATGCACAATATGTCATGACTCTGCAGTTGTGCATGCCTCATATTTCTCATTTGAATGATAATTCTTCTTGGTGTAATTGTAGCAAATATAGCCACACTGCAATTAAGATTGTATCCATTATCCTTTCAGTGAATTCTCTCAAGAATTTTTTTTTTTTTTTTCAGTTTCAGTACCTGCGCTATGAAGGTTTTGTTTAATCAGCTAGAGAGACCATAGCACCAAACTGTGACAAGGAGACAAAGGCTTAACCTGCTGTTCGTATATCATTGTTACTTAGCTTTGATTATTGCAGAAATAATGTTCAAATAAACAAAAAAGTTCAAATGAAATACTGCTTTCTAACGTTCAGTTGCAGCTGAATGTTGGTCCATTTTTTGAGAGTGTTTGTTTAAGAAAGCCTCTTGCTAAAACAAGGTCACTAGCAGATGTGGAAGGGAAAAATGAAGATATTGTCAGACCCCTGGGGACTTCATCAAGGCTGAGTTGCTCTGACCAATCTCACTTGAGTCCCCAGCCAAGCCTCCTCGCTCTGTGGGACCAGGAGTATCCTAGTCTGGGCTGTGTCATACACAGGCTGTGCTCAGCCAGGTCTCCTGCATGGACCTTTAACCTGTGTTATAGTTAGCCCTATCACCAGCATGGCCCCCAGCTGTCCTCACTGGCTGTTAGATCAATCTGGTTTGCTGGATAATCCCAGCTGGATCTGGAGTCTCTCTTCCTTGCCTACAGTCCTGTCTCTGTTCCTGGTTGCATCCCAGCCCATACTCATCACCTCCTCAGGAATATCAGTGGATCACATCACTGTCATTACCCCAGCCCTGCCCAGATCCTACAGGTCAGTGCCCTGGCCTTGTCTGTGCTGTAGATACCTTTGTCCCCTGGCTGGCTCTCCCTCATGAAGCAGCTTGGCTTATGGTGCTCCCTGACAGGTATCCTTTGGCTATCACTGCCATTATCACGGTCATTTATAACTCACTTCACTGTGAGTTTTTCCCACTGCTGTGGGTTTGGACTCCAAATACATTTCAATATATAAAGAACAAAGTGCAAAACTCTACCTGCATTACTACATGAATACTTGACTTCTGTTTGGTAAGTCTGCTTTATCAGGGAAACCAGTAGATGTGTGGCTTTTTTTTTATTTATTTATTTTAGCAAAGCTTTTGATACTGTCTCTTACATTATTCTTCTGGATAAATCATTCAGCATGCAGCCACACAAGTCCATAATATGTTGGGTGAATAAATGTCTGATGGGCTGGGCTCAAAGGGTTGCTGCAAATGGGGTTACATCAGACCGGTGGCCAGTCACTGGTGGGGTTTCCCAGGGCTCAGTTTTAAGGCCAGTGCTCTTGAATGATTTCATAAATCATCTGGATGCACAAATAAAATGTCCATTAAGTTTACTGGTGATACTAAACTAGGAAGAACTGTGGACTGTCTGGAGAGTAAACAGGCCTTAGAGAGACAGATGGATAGACCAGAGAGCTGTGCAATCACTAGCCATGTGAAATTCAACATGAGTGAGTGCCACATTCTGCACCTGGTTATATATATGTATAACCTGGCAATCCTTACTACAGATACTGTCTAGGGGATGAGGGGCTTGAAAGCAGCCCCATGGAAAGACATCTGGGAGTTTGGGCTGGTGGCAAGTTCAATTGAGTCAACAGCATGTCCTGGCAGTCAAAAGGGCCAGCCATGTCCTGGGGTGCATCAAGCACAGCATCGGGCAATCAGCTGAGGAACGTGACTGTCCCACTCTCCACTGAACTGTTGCAGCTCCATCTTAATTGCTGTGTGCAGTTTGGGGCACCTCAATACAAGAAGAACATCAAACTATTACAGTGTGTTCAGAGGAGGGCAACCAAGACGGTGAAGAGTCTAGAGGGGAGCCATATGAAGAGCAGCTGAGGTGACTTGGTTTGCTCAGTTTGGAGAAGAGAAAGCTGATTGGTGACCGACGTCATTGTGGTCTACAGTTTCCTCAAGCGGGAAGCAGAGGCAAAGGAGCTGATCTCCTTTCTCTGGTGACCAGAAGTAGGACACAAGTAAATGGTATGAAACTGTGCCAGGAGAAGTTCAGACTGGACATTAAGAAAAGGTTTTTCACTGAGACTGCAGTCGAGCACAGGAACAGTGTCCCCATGGGAGCAATCACAGCACCAAGCCTGTTAAAGCTCAAGGAGCATCTGGACAATGCTTTTAGTTATATGGTTTAGATTTAGGTCGTCCTGCAAGAAACAGGGAGCTAGACTTGATGATTTTTATGGGTCCCTTCTAACTTAAAATATTCTATGATTATGCAAAATTGAGAATAATTATTATTATTGAGAATTTATTTTTCTGACTAAAAGACTGTCAAAAAACATTTAGTGTGCAAAAATAGTTTTCT
The DNA here is from genome assembly GCA_013400415.1 of Scytalopus superciliaris. NCBI lineage: Eukaryota > Metazoa > Chordata > Aves > Passeriformes > Rhinocryptidae > Scytalopus > Scytalopus superciliaris. The sequence goes on from VXBX01004450.1 coordinate 1,490,663, forward strand.
AGCAGAGGTATAAAAGCTACAGAGCTCAGAGGTATGAAAGCTACAGAGCTTTCATATAAAGATCATAGTGATCCAGGGGAATCTCAAGTCCAGTGAAAAGATAGTTTTGGATTTAAATAAATATATATGATTTTGTTTTAACTTATCAAACCTGATGAGAAAAGACACAAAGGTAATGAATATGTAATTCATGGCAGGATGGCTAAAAGGTGCTGACACAAAATTATAGAGCTTCAAGACATCCTTCCCACTTTAGGATTGGCAAGAAATACCTGACTTCACAGGACCTACAGGACAGCAAATGTTCTACAACAGAAACAGCTCAAGAAGTCCCCTCAGACTTTTGTCCTGCTGGGGCTTCTGCTAATGCATCCGCATTTCTTGACTTGTCTCTGGCCCTTCTTCACAGGTAGGAATGAGGAGGACAGAGAGCTTCTTTGGGGAAATTTCTGACTTATTCTCCACATGTGTCCTTTCTCTCTCTGTCTGCAAACAGAAAGCACAGTTTTCTTCACTTATATAATCTTCCTATTTTTTTTCCTTTCTTTCTTGTGAAACACTTTATTTTTTCAATAATCCAGAACAAACACTTGGAAATTGAAACCTGAAAATAGTTTTCCAATTTTGGAAATTTTACCCTAGCTTTTTATTTTAATAAATTCTGTTTTCAAGTTACTATACTTTGGTTACACAGATTCATGTATTAGTATGCTCAAAACATTGACATTGAAACCATCATATGCCATAATTATTTGGTTTTGATGAGTTTTAAGATGGATTGCATTGGAATCAGAATGAAATTTGAAAGAAGGAAAAAAAAAAGTGGACAGGATGATATGATTTTCCTCCCCTATTATGAAAAATACAAGGAGAAGTGATGAACATTTATACCATGTCTAACATTTATAGTAGTGAAATCATTGCTTTTACTGGGCAGTACAACTGTATCACAAAAGGGGGATGTCAGCAATTTGTTAAGAATATCAACATCATCTTTCTAAAAGTAGTCATCAGTCATTAATCTGGGGCAGAATATAAGAACTTCCAAAATACGGTTATTTTCAAACCTTATTTCTGTTTTCCAGAGACTTTACAGTCAAAGAAATTTCTACTGCCAGGTAGAAACTCTTTTTTTTTTAAACTCCTTTACTGAGCTCCCACACAACAGAGATTTTCCCCTTAACTCCTGTGCATCTGACACAAATTACGTGAGTGAAAAGATGTCTTAACTGCAACTTCAAAGAATCTGATGTAGCTTCTTTACCTGATCTTGTGTTGTCTGGCTCACTGAATTTCACTTTTAATCAATGCCACTGTCATTTCTAGGTTCATCATTTACGAGTAATGGCAGAACCTCCTCTCTCCATCTCTATCCTTAAGCAATGGCATGATATCCATGACTTTTGGGTACTGATTGTTTTGTACAAGACTACAGATAACTACGTTGAGAAATGCAGCATAATATACACATCACTTCTTTGGTCCTGCTAAGACAAGTGAAACAATATAATGCTACTCTGGCATCTGAGAAAGCTTGGTGCCATGGTAACCTGCCTCATGAAGCATCCCTAGGAAGCCCCTTATCTGCAGCAGATGGGAATCAACTAAAGTCTCCAGCAATACACAGTCTCCACATAAACACTCATGGAATCCTTGAGTTAGTGCCCAGCTGCACGGCAGGACTTCAGCTTCACACTTCACAAGCTCCAAAATGAAACATGTGGCTAAATTTGGACAAATGAGGAATACTCAGCACCCAACAGGACAGATTTTAACAAAGTCAGTAAGGTGACTTCTGACTAGTGGAAGTAATTTCAGTCTTCCCTACATTATCATTTTACATGCTTTTAATAGGTAAAGCCATTCTGAGAATTTTAATTCACAGTTGCATATGTATATGCAACTTAAAACCATTATACTTTCCCTGTAAAACATCTAATTTCTCTGCCAAAAGGAGATATGAAGAGCTTGAATTCCTTTTAATCTATATTTGGACAGTATGAGAACATGCTAAAACCCCTAAACACATCATGTGTTTTACCATCACCACAGGTGAAGAGATGCTGTTTAACTTTTCCTAGCCTCCAGCTGGCTCCTTCCCATTGAAATGCTGCATTTATGGATAATGACCTCTGAGGCTACCAGGAAGCTTTGGTCTATCTTATATTCCTTGCATTGAGATACAGAGGGTTGGGGATACAGAAGCCACCTGTGTCTTGGAGACACAGGACCTGATCATGTGTGTCAGGACAGTTTGGCCATTCCCAAGCTTGCCCAAACACGGTAAAATTCCCAAGCCTATCCTCAGAGGTCTCCTGCTCTCTACCAAATTGAAGTCCAATGCTTAGGAATGATGCACTGGAAGTTCAGTTCAGCACCACAGACTGAGGTGAGTCTTGTGCTGTCAGGGTGTAAAGAGCAGTCAGGGAGCATGGCCTGAGCAGGAGCACACCCTGTCTCCCCATTTTACATCAAAATCAAACAGGAGGGCAAAGAGGATTCACCTCTCACAAGCAGTGAACACACATTTCACCCTTTTCTCTGTCACTCAGTGCCAAGGACCAGGTGCTCACAACCCATGATCCTGTAAACTCTTCATCCCTGGAGGTGCAGCAGGCCCAGACAGTGCGTTAAACTGCTTGTAAAATCCCCTTCCAGATCAGGTCTACTTGGCATCATGAGCACAAGCACTTACAAAATGTCACAGTTTCACACCAGCCACTTTCAACAACCTGCATTTTCCCTTGCGCCCTGCAATTTTAAAACACTTGGAATATATTTGTATTGTGTTTATCCTCTCCATTTTCACATCAAGGGAACCTGTCAGTTCCCAATTTGCTGGGGGGAGTGGGTCCTGTACAGAAACACTAGAAAACCACATGCCAACTTTGTCAGCTCAAAACATAACAACATGTCAGGCCAAGCACAGCTCAGTGGTTCTTGCTCTCAGGACAAGGCAGAGCTTTAGTGTAAGTGCCTAAAGATACATGTATAGAGGGTCAGCAGTGGCTGCACCACCTCAGCTTTCACCTTGTGCCTTTTAGGCAGCATCAAACTGGTCAGGCAGCCCATACAGCAATTTTATGTCTTGGGAATGTGCAAACTGGCTCCTGTGTGCCACAGGTCTGACCCAGAAGGTTTTCTAAGGGGCTGTTCATTGCTGTTCGCAATGCTACATTTTTTTGTGAGATAGTGATGGAAGACTAGAAAAATCCTGCCCTTTTGTTCATCTGTGGAGCAGGACAAACTTGAACCTTAGTGATATCATCCATTGCTGTCTTGTGGAAAGTACAGCAGATGTCTCCTGGTTTAAACTTGCTCTGCTCCCATCTTTATATCACTCAGTTTTTGAAAGGATTCTTCTGAAGAAGCAAGCTTCATGTTATTATGGGGACAGTTTGTAAAAAGTGCCCATGAAGTAGTGTTCAAAAGGAGTTTCATGAATCTATAGCACTCACGTTAAAGTACCTTTGAAATACCAAAGTTCATGGGCAAAATAAAAGCATTCTTTCGGTTTCTTTAACAAAAGGGTAATCACATTAAGATTCACAGCAGGCCTTCAATTCCTTTCGGTTTTTTACATGAATGCATGTTGAAAGAAAAGATCAATGATGGTGTCATTGGCACATAATTTGCAAATGGCTTTGTGAGATGTTTTTTGCATTTTGTGTAAGTATTTTAGCATGACCCATGTATTTAACGTGAGTGAGTTGTGGGAAGAGAATGAGTATGATATCTCAATAATCTCCATACAAAAATAAGAGAAACAAGCTAATACTAGTTACTCATACCTGGAGAAGGGCAAGAAAACCTCTTATTTACTCTTTACAAGTCTGATTCATTGTTTTTTTTCTCTGAAAAATGTCTAGCTGAAATTCTTTTTCTAATCATGACATTTTTACCTTGCTCTGATCCTGAATTTAAACAACAAGTAAAAAATCTGCATATGCTAACACAATGTAATTTTGCTGGATATCATGTTTACTCACTGCCTTTCTATGTCATGACTTTTATGTGCCTTTCAGATAGCCAGACCCTGGAAGGGTGTATACGCAAGGATCACAAAATGCTAGTCAAATTCCAGAAGAGCAAAATGGGTCACATGGTTATGTATGACATCTTTTATCAACTCCAGATAAACATTACAATAACAAGCAAGTTTCCAGTTTTCTCTCATTAACTCTGCCCTGACAGAACACAGACTACCAGCTCTACCATTTGGTGATAGCCATGTTTGTTGTGCATACTTCCCAAAAATAGGACCTGGTTTATCACAATTCAACGATGTGACTAACCTGACACAACTGACTAGCCAGTAATGTTCAACATTAACTGACAAGAGCTTCTCTCTGTCAGCCATTTAATCATAATTAGCTGACATGATACTGGATGTTAAGTTCCTCGGAAGAGTCAGTCATGCAGAGCATTGTGTTAGCTAATTTGATTTTTGGCTCCACATTCAAAGGAAAACTGACATCTATTCAAGAAAACACACAGAAAGTCTTTCTCTCATTTCTCTTGTGCATGTTATAAGGTTCTGAACTGACACATTAATTTGAGACCACTCAAATCAGCACACTACTGACTATGTGAAAACGTGCAACATGTTTGAATATCAATGAAGGTGCAGAAGTTCACTGTATATACTGCAACTTTTAAAATACGAGTTTCTGGAGTAAAGACACCTGTAGCAAGTTGGCTTTATTTATAAACTATTGCCAACAACAATGAACAACCCCTTAGAAAACCTTCTGGGTCAGACCTGTGGCACACAGGAGCCAGTTTGCACATTCCCAAGAGACAAAATTGCTGTATGGGTTGCCTGACCAGTTTGATGCTGCCTAAAAGGCACAAGGTGAAAGCTGAAGTGGTGCAGCCACTGCTGTCCCTCTATACATGTATCTTTAGGCACTTACACTAAAGCTCTGCCTTGTCCTGAGAACAAGAACCACTGAGCTGTGCTTGGCCTGACGTGCTGTTATGTTTTGAGCTGACAAAGTTGGCATGTGGTTTTCTAGTGTTTCTGTACAGGACCCACTCCCCCCAGCAAATTGGGAACTGACAGGTTCCCTTGATGTGAAAATGGAAAGGATAAACACAATACAAATATATTCCAAGTGTTTTAAAATTGCAGGGTGCAAGGGAAAATGCAGGTTGTTGAAAGTGGCTGGTGTGAAACTGTGACATTTTGTAAGTGCTTGTGCTCATGATGCCAAGTAGACCTGGTCTGGAAGGGGATTTTACAAGCAGTTTAACGCACTGTCTGGGCCTGCTGCACCTCCAGGGGTTGAAGGTATCTCCCACTGCTTCTATCTCCATAGTTACTATCTCTCTATAAGACTGCATGTATTGGTGCCTGAAATGTGAAAAAATAGGAAGAGCAAGTGAGGAAGCTCTATATTTGAAGTGTGTGTTTGCTCTATCAAGTCTGGACATTCTCATAATGAGGATGCTTCTGGACCTGAACTGTGCTGTACAGCCTCGATGAATTTGGGAATAGACCCTGAAGTTGAGAATATCTGGCCCAAGGAATCCTAGAATTCCTTATCTGTGTCTGTATCTGTACCTATTCTGATTCCAGCATATCTCACACTGAAGAGACGTCCTTAATTAGTGGTAGGACCTAAAGAGCAGGATCTAAACCTGATGCACTGATGAGGATGCACAGTAAGTACTCCTCAGGGCCCAGATTACAGACGGTTAGACTCAGAGCCATTCCTTTGGAAGCATCTGTTCCTCACTGCCTGCCCTGTGTTGAAGCACTTCTATTGAGCCTGTCTCTCCCAATCCACTAATTAACTCCCACACTGGAGAGCAACTGAATCAATCTGGGATCCCTCCTGTCTGCCCATCTGATCTCAGCACATGTAACTAACAACCTGTGCTGCCCTTTTCTCTGCTCCCCACAGCCAGGCCCCTTCCCCAGTGTGTCCTGCTCTGCACAGACTCTGTTCAGGAGCTGAGGATTCCAGCACCAAAACTGCTGGCTTTCCATGGAGCAATGCAGAGTGATCAGGGATTCCTCCAAATGGCATATACCTGCTGTCTCCTTCCAGCCCCTGCTGCTCAGACTACACATTTGCCGTTCTCATTTGGCTCCCCTCTATAATAACCTGCAGCAGATGTTTGATGTTTCACTCAGCACTAACTAGAGGTGCATATTGTTTTAATTTCCATTAGTGAATCCATGACACTTTCAAAATCTTTCTTTTATGTGTTTTATTACTCAGCTGATATTCAACATAATTAAAATATTAATTTCACAGGGGCTGTTCAAAATGTGTATTGAAACATGGATTTTCTCTTTATCAGAAAAAAAGTGATTTAACTGACCATGCAGCCTACAGAAGGGTTGCCTTGGCTGCACAGATTTTTAATACAAAACCTACAGAAGATAATGGTGGCAGGTCTTTGGTCAGAGCTACTCCAGGACCAACCAGAAGCAATCCCATCAATGCTGAGGAAGGACGTAATTGTATGACTGAGTTTCCTAGCACTGTTTTTAGCAGCTGAGATTTGAAATCTACTGCAATACAGAAGAATTCAAATAAATAACAGCAGAGGAATTGCTGCAGCCATGATAGGCTACAGATTCAAAAGGAGCTGGGTTGGAGAAGATGCATTCTGTCTATTAGAGCAGATGATCCTAGGAAGAGCAGATTGGTTTGGGGATGAGAGACCCTTTATAAGCATAATGCTGACAGGAGGTCTCATGACCCAACAAACCAGCACAGGTATAATAAAGGTGCCTGTTGATCCCTTCGGCCTTTCCCTGAGTCTCTGCTCTTACCTCTGCCATCCTGTAGGTCTGACCTAGAAGGGCTCTGGTCCTTGTCTCAGAGACTGCCTCACCAACTCAACTCTCAGCTGATCTGTGCTCATGGAGGAGGAAGCAGGGAGGAGGTCCCCAGGGCATGTAAGAACCAGATGGAAATGTGCACGGAGGTGCAGGTGCCTGTGTCTCTCTTGTTCTCTTAAAGTGCCAGTCTAACCCTCTGATGGCAAGAGAGCCAGTGATCCTACATCCTCCCTATTTTAAGTTAGTTCAGAGGCTGGTGTAAAGGGACTGCCATAGGCTGGCAAGATGCAGAGACAAGGGTTGTACAAAGAAGCTTCCAAGGTGAAACTGTAGGTTGTCAAGAAAAGAACTGAAAAGCACCTTCAGTGAGGCAAAAGACAACACTAGATGCAGTCACACCTTTTCTCTGACTCTTCCCCTTCCTCTGTTTCCCATATCAGTTGGAGAAGGATGGAGAGAGGGGGAAAAGTTATTTGGCTGGACAATGGATGGCATAGCAAAGACAAGTCAAAGAGGGCTTCAAAAGGCTCTTTAAGACTGGCTTCTGTGTATGTGCCAGATTGATGCATATGTTGACACATTTGAGTTAGGATAAGCTGCCTTTTACTTCCAACTGGAAATATATAATCAGTTCCAAAGGAAAATGGTTCTCTTTGCCTCTTCTTGTCTGCCCTCACATTGGAAATCATGTTTTGTCCTCCTTCAAAGCACTTAAGCTGGAAGTTCACAGCACATAGATTTTAGTAAAAAAATTGATTTTATCCTGATCAGGCATAAAATTAGTTTTCTTACATTTAATAATAATAGCAAAAAAGTAAATATGCCAAAACATTAACAGCTACTTCCTTGGTACAGTGAGGTGGGTTGAATTTTGTTACTGACATAATTTTCTTATAAAAGCACCAGTTCCATCTGTCCAAACCCCAGTATTTGCTTGAATTTCTATCCCAAGGAAATAACATATGTTCAGAAAACAATTTTCTCTCTAAGAGTTGTGTATACGCCCTGAATAAGGAAATGGTCATAAAAAGGGTTTAGAGAAAGTCTCTTGCTGTGGAAAGGGTTTAAAAGATCTCATTTTTATGAGTTTCTTAATACTCTTTCCCAACAGACTTCCAGCACAGTAGCTGCCACAGCTCAGTGTTCCCACAGGTATTTGTAAGGCTGTCCCTCCTGTTGCCCATCCCACTAAGCAGTTGCCCTGTACTCACACACATGCAACATTGGAGCTCTTTCTTCCAGAACATGGAACTTGGTTGATTTGGAGAAAGTAAAATATGAACTTCAGGGTAAGAATTAATCTTGAGTTCTAAGTGTGTAAAAAAGTCATGAAGTATGCTTAAAACCATTATTTGTAGTTGGGGAAAAAGTACTCAGGTGTCCTTATAGGGCTTTTCTGTACTAAATCATGAACAGAGAGGCTAATCACCAGCAGACATTCTGTTTGAGTTTGTCATTTCTTTGAGTGGGGGCAAAGGGCAACTCACTTTTCCTTTTCAGTATTTTCTAGGGCTTGTGCAGTTATTAAAAATTCATGTGTGCTATTGTCTTAATGGTTCTGAAGAGGCACAAATCTGTCTGACAAGCCAAAAGAGGTGAGTGATGCTTTTCATAATGCTTATGTAAAATTCTGCCTCTCTCAATGTGTTTTCTGTCTCAGTCCCTGCCATTTGTTTCTATCAGGCTCAGTTGTGGGAACTCAGCAGTTAACATGGCTTATTTTCACAGCTTTCTAAAAGTCACAGTTAAAAACTGTAGGATCTCTGCCCTGAGGGCAGGAAGGGGGACCGGCACATTGCAAAATAGTTGTTCTTTTTCTCTATAAGGTGAAATCACCAATTATTCTTGTCCCTTCACACAGGGTTTCCTTTGCCCTATAAGCTTTAATTACTATAATCAAAGCCTCAGTTTCCTTTGTCATCCCAGCTACCTGCAGTAGATAACTTGCCTTCTAAAGTATTTAATGGGAGTGGGCAGGATTGACTCCTTATAGAGGCTAAAAATATTTGCTCTCTTAATGCTGTGGTAGGTTCTGTCCATAAGAGGATTAATTAAACCATGTCTGTGACTATGCAGATATCATGGTCACCAACTGCAGAGTACATACACACACAGACAGTGAAATAAATTAATGTCTCCAGAGAACTGTGTCACTTTATCTACAAGCTAATTTCTCTATATAGGCCCTGTTTGGCTGGCTCTGAACTGGGTGCAAGGAACCTCATCCCAGTTTTGGATCCTTTCAAGCAGGCCTAAGTTCTAAGACACAAGAGACAGCAGGGAGTGCTCCAGACTTCTCCTCCTGCCTCTACATGGACCCAGAGGATGCCAAGAGATGTCTGTCAGGGACTCCTCAAACATAGCCTTCATCTCACTAGACTTCATCTCACTGAACAGGATTAACAAGAAGATTCATAGGCGACTTTACAAACCAGTTGCTGCAAAACTGAGGATGCCCCCAGCTGTTCTCTGTGGGACAGGGTGTCTCTGTAACCTTAGGATGTGCTAGTAGCAACTATACTTTTTTTTAAGGTGCTCGTGCATTAGCAGGCTGGCCAGAGCAGAGCAGAGAGCAGCACTGGCTCACCTCCTGTATGTCAGCTTGTGACTGTTATTTCACTTGAATGAGTTTGGAGTTCACAAGTAACCTTCTGTGATGCAGAACCTAATATGGATCTGCTGTACTTTAACCCCAGCTGGCACCTAAGTACCATGCAGCTGTTCACTCACTCTCCGCTTTATGGTGGGATGCGGAGGAGAATCAGAAAAAGGTAAACCCCATGGGTTGAAAGAAGAACAGTTTAATAATAGAAATAAAGTAAAAATATTACTACTAATAATCACATTAGTAGTGGTATGGAGGGTCGAGGGGGGGTGGAAGGCAGGTAATAGAGAGAGAGTAAAACTCAAGGAAGGTAAGTGATGAACAATACAACTGCTCACCACCCACTGAGTGATGTCCAACCAGTCCCTGAGCAGCGATCAGTGCCTCCCAGCCTACTCCCTCCAGTTTGTATACTGGACATGACATTCTACATATAGAATATCCCTTTGTCCAGTTTGGGTCAGCTGTCCTGGCCATGCTCTCTCCCAGCTTCTTTTACAACTGCTCTCTGTGAGAGCACGGGAAACTGCGAAAGTCCTTGACTTAGAGTAAGCACTACTTTAGCAACAACTAAACCATCAGTGTATTATCAACATTATTCTCATACTAAGTCTGAAACACAGCACTGTGCTAGCTATTAGGAAGAAAAGCAACTCTATTCCACCTGAAACCAGGACAGAACCTAAGATACATCCAGAGCTGGTCAATAATTTTTATAGTGAACTTCAGGGTTCCTCACACCAAGGCAAGCCAAGGCCATCATGTCCTAATAGTATCAATATTAACTATTTGAGAATATCAGATTCTCTTCTCTTAAGAGGATGAAGTGACATGTGAGTCACAAATAGGTTGTAAGACTAAGAATTATGAGATAAATTGATTTTGCACTGGATTCATTGCAATTACACTTCAGCAGATGTGGTATCCCATCTCTACTGAACTTCCTGCCTTGCTACAGAGGGAAGCATGGCTAGGGAGAGCAGGCTGTTAGTGCTTAACATTTCTGGTGTTTGTTACTGTAGGATTAGGTGCCATTCATTTGCTGGCTGATGCTTAGAACTTCAAGTGAACCCATGGGGTTCAGTGTCCAATTCTCAGGTGCCCTGAGGGCGAGAGGCATCCTGTTCTGTCTGCCTATCTCCTTCCATTTCCTGGGCAAAGCCAGCCATGCAAGAACATATCCAGAAACCTAGCTGAAGTATGTCTAAGCTATTCAGAAATAAAGAGGAGAGAAAAACAGAAAAGTTTAGATATCTAACTGTCTGTATTTGCTATGGACATGACTGCCCTGCCTTGGATTTAGGGACTGAAAACTACTTCTTCTGTCAGCACACCATAACAGAGAGAATCTCCCAGCTGGCAGCAGTTGAGTAGTCTTAGTCCTGCCCACAGTCAGCTGTGCTCTGCTACTGAGGGGCTCTGTTGTTGTCCAGGCTGACAGCCAAGTCAGACACTGTACTTTTTTGTGTTATTGCCTGGGGTAGGTGAAGGCTGAGCACCATGGGTGCACAGCAAGGATTCAGCAGGTGTGAAGTGTTGCATTACATGATTCAGGGAAAAACAGGTACCAGTTGGACATCTTCCCTCCCAGATATTGGCTACTCTAGGAGACAGGAATTATACCAAAAGATCAGGGAAAGAAGAAAGGAAGAAGGAAAGAGCAAGGTTTTTCTCTACTACACAAATAACATTAGCCATTTAACAAAACACATTTCAAGAAATAGCTTTCTGTCTTTAGCTCTAGGCAGTACAAGAAGCCAATTCCAGATCTTTCATCTACCAGAAACATCACTGGCATCAGGACATGACTTTGTGCTGCCCCTCTCTGAAAATGCCTACAGCACGCACTGGGCTGGTGAGATATTCTGGCTCTGAGAGCCTCTTCCAAGGCTTTGACATGAGCTAGGGTTGCTCTGTTCTCATCGGGTCAGAGGTGACACTGGTGCTGAAACAACATAGAGTGCTTAGATGTGCAAAGGATTAAGCTGCCAGTAATGATTCATGGGGGGCCCTAAATAACATAATGCTGTCAGTCCTCCTCTAACAGGACATTGAGCTTTTTTGGGGACCTATATACAAACTGTCTACATGATATCACTACAAAACCTAATGGGGTATGCTGAGGGAGACACTGGCTGGGCATAATCTACCTGCTTCACTCATATAGCTTGCCCTGTCATAGTCCACTGAGTTCACATACACCTTAGAGACCCGTAAAGCAAGTCAGGCTTAAGCACAGAACTTCAGAGATTGATGTCATTTGCCACTGGCTCTTACTGTGCTGCCCTTGAGAGTGTCCAAGAGAGGTGATGTCAGGCTAGTGTGGCTGAGCTGGGCACTGAGTTAGGGCATTGCTAGCACCCTGGAGACAGTTAAGCAAGCAGATGTTCTTCTAGTAAGTTTTGGTTGTGAATTTACTTTCACTTATCAAAGACAAACTAGAGAAAAGAGAAGTGAAATTCTTGTAAAGTAATTTAGCCACCCGAATTTCAGCTCTGGATCACAGGACAAATGAAAAGGGGAGCAAAGTCTGAAAAAAGTCCTTATCGCTTGTCAGTGCCAATGTTCTCTGTGTGAGTGATGAGTGTGTCTACTGATTGCAGCTACCTGCATGAACCTATCAGGTCACACAGAGTTTTATTGTAAAAGATGGCAGGACAATGTCAAACGGTTTCAATGCAGAATGTGAAAAAAAAAAAAAATTAAGGAGAGGCTGGAAATGTCAGCAAAAACCAGGTGAGAGTAAAACCATATCCAGGGACATTACACAAAAAATACAATTTTTAGTTTTATGAAGTAGGTAGTTCTGTTTTGCCTGGTCACATAAAAAAGGCATTATACAAGTGTTGGTCATACAAACTCTGTATAAAGGCATAAAATTAACTTTTCATTCCCATTCCCTTCTGACTTGCCCAGGGACCAAGTTGGCCCCTTTTGCATGGCATCTGTCTGTAGTCCTTATGTAATTCTTGCCCACTGTGGTTTCTAAAACTGGAATTTACTGATTTCTAGAACATGTTTCCTGAAGTGTGAGCATGCATGTGTAATATTCTGAAAATAAATTTTTTTTCTTGGAAATACTTGGAGTAAAATCAGACTTAGCAATCTCTATTTCATGGCTTTGTCCTTCTGTCTGCTAGTTATCCTGGGATCATAAAACAGCATCCTGTCCCTAGAAAACCTTCTTGAATTGGACAAATCAGGTTGTTCATATAAAAAAAAAAAAAAAAAAAAAAAAAGATTGTGCTAAAAAAATGCCCCAGTAAGGTCAAAATCTGTATTCTCCACCAGGCAACCTGGGCACCTGGCTCCATGGATATGAGTCCAGAGCATCACTTGGACCTCTGTGCACTGCTGGAGGGCAAATAGTAATTCATGTCAGAACCTTTTTGCTGCTCTTCCAAGAGCCATAAATGCCAGGTAATCCCAAGGTCAGTGAAGCTTAACTGAAACAAACGGAATGATCAGATCTTAAGAAGCACATGCTCCAGTGTATTCTCATGTACTGATGTGCCTCACCCACAGAGTGATAGTGCGGGTCCCTCTTATGCACATCTCCTGAACCTGCCAACATGACATGAAAACCCCATGAAGAGAAGCCCTTTCCAAAGCAGTCACAGTTCTGTACCTGGTCACAGCTGAGCCCCCTGCAAAAACAACCTTTCTCACCGTATCCCAGCAACTCTGGATGGAGTGTGCTTATGTGAGAGGGAGGAGAGGGAAGAGGGGGAATGATGTTGATGTGTTTGAAAGGATTTGTATAAATATGTTCACTTCAGGTTCATTTCTACAAGTGACATGTAAGGTGCAGGGACAGATTACTTTGTGCACCTTTTTTTTCCACAGCAGCCTTGGTTTTGTATGAAACCACTGATTTGCAGATTTTCAGCCAAGTTCATAGAATCAGAAATGACAGTTAAAAGCAAAGAGGATGCAAGATAATTGCTTTCCTGCAATTCTATTCTAACACTGAAATCCCAGTTGCACTGCTCTCATCAGCTGCTACTGCTGGGCACTGGTAGCACTGGTGAAATAGTTAAAGGCTTTCTGTGATGTAGCAGTAAGCAGGATTGTTGAACATGTACAATAGCCTTGATAAAGCTCTCAGAGGAGGGGAATGTTTTCTGCAGTTGGAAAAGTATGTACTTGTTTGTCAGATAAGATGTAATTTCATTTCAGGTTTAATCTTGTCACAGAATTCTTGCACTTTATCCATTTTTGAGAGTCTAAATTACAAAATATTCCACTTCTATGACCAAATTCATGTATGAAAAATGACATCTGAAAATTTAAATATTTGCATACAAAATGTGATGTGTCACATGACAACTGCTAGTTTTAGAGCTAAACTTTTGCACTAGAGATTATTTAGTAGAATAAAACAATAATTTTCACAAGATGAGCACACTGGCAACTGGCTCTCTGGTTTTGCTGAACTGTTTTCCTTAATCAGCACAACTTCCTGCTATTTTAGGACCCTGGACTGTAGAAATGGCTAAGAGACAACACAGGGAGACAGTGAATCAAATAAATGATTATGTGAACAGTGTTGAAATACTAACACCAGACTTCATCTAATGAAGCACTGAACCTAGCAAGAGCACAAGCAACAACATGCATGTCAGCTTTCAAATTTGGAATAAGCCAAAAATCATTTAATAAGGGAGGGCTAGACATGTTTTCTGGAGTATTGTTTAGCTCCTTGTTCTCTTAGGATCTCTACAGGCTCTTCTTTCAGCTCAGACTACATGTCCCTTAGTACATTATCTTGGAAGGAGCCAGTAGTTCAATATGGAAGACAATAAAGCATGTGAAATGTCAGGGAAGGACACAGAAAACTACAACATAAGCGATTCCAAACTTTCCTGAAGCCTTTCCAATAATGTATCCAAATGGAAACACTTCAAACATTTTTTGGATGTTTTCATTCTGAATCATCTGAAAAAGAAAATCCCTACATTTTGCATTAAGATACTTATCTACAGAATGTTGATTTAATAAAAAAAAAAATCTTCCATTAAAAAATAAATGTATTCAAACAAGGTCTCCAGTTGGCAAATTAGTCAGAGATTTTGTGTCAGTTCAAAGCAATTGAAGATTTAGCCTCCACTCTGAGAAGTAGATCCGGTTTTATGGTGTGTGCTTGCTCCACGTGTATGAGAGATCCACAGATCAGATAATACTGCAGAATTTAACCAGTAAAGTTCAGCTTTTTATTTTCTGTAAGGTTGTAAAATCTCCCCACATAGCCTGTTGGGCACACTAAGGCAAAGGACTGAGTTAAATGCCTTATATTAGATTCTGAGACACACTTGTTACCTTGTGCACGTACTGAACTCTAAATGCATTTACACAAAAAATGGCAAACAAAACATGACCCTAATGAGTAAGAGGCTCTGACATAATACACTAGACTCAAGCATTGGTCTTCTGCACAGAGGGAGAGATACCTCCTGCGTCAGAGATTTGTGTTTGCCTCCCTCCTTCAAACGAGCATAATCACAGTGACATCCACAAAGGCCTGAAAATCCACCATGTGAATAAATGCAACTCAGAGCTCTCACCGTATAAATGTGTCTGTGTATGGCAGACCAATGCAAAAATGGAAAAACGCCTTTGGTATATCACTGAAAATGGTGTAAGAAAACCAATATTGGCTCCAGTCAGTATGAAATGAAACCATTTTATAAGCAGGAGGACTTGATAAGATTAGGTGATGACAATCCATTCTTGAAATGCTTAAATAGTTTTTATCTAGAAATGCCTGCATTGAACAAATGACTAACTAGCATCAGCCCTTTTCTCTGAGTTCCTCCTAGAACACCAGTTTAGGTTGAGAATTGATTTTGTAATCCACTGTGAAGTCACGTTTCAATTATTTTAACTTTGTATGTATTCAATTTTCTTTTCTCATTTACAGCTCCAAGAGTCAAACTGAGTCTTTGTGATAGCACAATTCTTTGCCTAGAAAACTGGAACTGAAAACTGAATTATGCCCTGTGGGCAGCCTCCCTGTCCCTATTCAGGGTCTTAGAGTCACCTCCTGTAACCTATTTGTCTTAAAGATTAAAAAATATGTAACACACTGTAATGAAACAAAGGTTTGGATACCACCTCATCTACAATTCCTTTGTTCTAATCCCTGTTGGCACTGCATGCAAAACAGAATGAAAAGGAAAAAATTAATTAATTTTCCTAAATACAACAGATGTTACCTTAATCACACACAAAGAATAGATGTAGGTAAGAAGATTCTTGTACAGTCACTTTTTTTGGGGAAAAAAAAAAGCACAGTGTTTTGAATATTTCTCTATTATGATGCACCTCTTTGTTTACCCCAAACCTCTTCAGAATCTGTCTTTCAGACTGGTCAGCCTGGCTTCCCTTGTTGGCACTTGAAACAAGCAGTTCATCTCACCTACTTCACATACCTAACTGAGTGTGAGAAGAATTTGGCAGTGGAGTTGACTCTTTCTCTCAGTTGACTAGACTGAGAGTCAAAAATGACTTTCAGTCACCTCAGTTTTGACAGTTGGATCTCACTGCAAGTCTGTTATGTACTTTTTAAAATTAGTGATGAAATATATATGCATGAAATAAAGTAGCTATCAGTAAAAGTGGAAATAATTGCTCTGGCTTTCTCTGGACAACTTCAGAAATGCAAATGCAAATGGAAAACAATTTCTTTCTATTACAGGGTGTTTTACTCTTTCCTCACTCTGTTATTACAAACCACAGCTGAAAAATAGTTCTCTATTCATATTCTTCACATAGAGGCACATATGAATGCTTTCAGTGCATATATAGAATCATAAATTGCTAAGGTTGGAAAAGACCTTTAAGATTATCAAGTCCAGCTGTCAACACCACACCACCATGTCTACTATTAAAGCACATTCTCAAGTGCCACATCCATGTGTTTTTTGAACACTTTCAGGAATGGTGACTCTACCAATTCCTGGACAGTCTGTTCAAATGTTTTGCAACCCTTTCCACGAAAAAAAGTTTCCTAATATCTGATCTAAACCTCCCTTGGTGCACCTTGTGGCCACTTCCTCTTGTCCTGTCACTTGTTGCTTGGGAGAACAGACTGACCCGCCCTGGCTACAGCCTCGTTTCAGGCAGTTGTAGAGAGCCATAAGGTTTCTCCTGAGCCTCCTCCTCTCCAGGTTAAACAACCACAACTCCTTCAGCCGCTCCTCGTAGGACTTGTGCTCCAGACCCTTCACTGGCTCTGTTGCCTTCTCTGGACTCACTTCAGCACCTCAAAGTCCTTCTTGTTATGAGGGGTCCAAAACTGAACACAGGATTCAAGGTGTGGCCTCAGCATCACTAGCGATGCACGTCACTAGTTGATTTTAAGATGTAACTATTGAGGGTCTTGTTATTTATTTCCTCCTCTCTTTTCAGCCTGCCTCACATGTTAAGCAGTTTTTTTCTTTTTCCTGTGCATTTTTTATCTTACATGGATGGGCAAGTGACTCATTACATTAGTAGAGTTCCTCAAATAAAAAAGCAGTTGTACATTTTTAGGTTTTCACTATTTTTAACAGTCTTTATTCACTGTAATTGATCCTAAAAATTATTGTCTATCTGCTTTGTTCATAAAAAGCTCATGAATGTTATCAGTGGAACTCTGCCATCTTATAATGAATGAACCTCATAAACTCCTCTTTTACATGTTCCATACCAATCCAGATTGTTCCTATTTGATTTGAAAAAGACTTGAGTTCTTACAAACTCTGAACTCACCTCCCTTGATACACCCAAACCATCAGTTGTTTGGCTGGCTGGACCTGTGAGGCTCTCATGCTATCAGAGCTTTCCCGGTTGCCCTAGACTCTAATGCTATTTAACTGGCCACATGGACATATATTGCTGTTTTCCACAACCCTTTCTGATACTCATTCTGAGTCATTAGTCATTTTAATCAAACTTTTCCATTTTTATTTCATTTAAGTTCTCAGTATCCCTTCTTACTCCACAAATGATAAAAGAAGTCCTGGAAACTTTCAGTCTCTGCCTTTCTCTCCTTATTTACACTCTGATACTTCTTCAGCTACAGCTTCTCTGTTAGTTTTCTCCCACTTAGAATTAACCCTTTACAATCAGCTGGGTTTTCAGAAACGAATAACTTGTCCTGGTTTACATGGCACAAGCATGGACTGTTGCACATATTTTCCTATTTACTAAGTATGTTACAACTGTGCAAGGATTAAAAATTTTAGTAACTGCAATTCCACAATCATCAAATGGGCCAAATTTGTTTTTTAAATGCCCTTCCTGGCATTACAGAAGAAGGAGAAATAGGCAGCACTATTGAAAAGAAAAACCCCAAAAGGAAGTACTTAAAAAAAAAAGGTAAAACCAGAGGAAAGTGAGGACCAATCAATAGGCATGGCAAGGGGTACAGAAAGGGACAACAATGGAACATCATCTATACAAAGCTCTGGGGAAAAGGGGAACATGACTACTGAGTCTATAAACAGAACAGAGGAGGAGGAGAAGGAAGAAGAAAGCTATATTAAGAGTTTCCACTGTAGCGTAGTTGTGGTTGCTATATTTTAAACGATTATATTGGCACAGTGAGAAAGATACAAGATCGAAGGCTGAAGAAGACATTGAATAAGTGAGAGACAAAAGAAGTTCCATCTGGGTAGTTTACAAAAAAAAAAAAAATTAATCAAAAGATCACTTGATTTCATCATGGGATTTCTTGAATGATATTGGATCTGTACATTTGTAGACCAGACAAGAATTGAATCCCATCTCTAAAAAGCATTTCCCTTTAAGACTGTGCCTGGGTAGTTACTGAAATAAACTTCCCAACTTCATTTTCAAAACAAGACTGCACTTTCAAGACACACTTAAGCCAAATATAGAGTATTTCTAGAACACAACTGTAATAGAAATTGGATGCAAAAAAAAATAGCATTATCCCAGAAGGTCACATTGTCCCTTCTGGACTTGGAAAATTATTTCTACAAGTCACTAAGCCACATCAGAATTGAAACAACAGGCTAAACTATGCTTCAGTGACTTGAAGCTTCATATGCTGGCTACAACAAGCACGGCTGGAGCTCACTACAAGGCAGTTTGATTTTATTCTCTTCTCCTCAGTGTTTCAGTGCCTGAGCTTGATCTTGTGTAGTAAGGTTTTAATTAGAGCAATTTTCTCTGAACCCTTAATATTATTCACACTTGAAAAGTGACTACCAGTATCTCAGTAAATGTTAGATCTGAGTAGGATGTGATTTTTCCCTTCCCTGGAGATTTTTGACATTTCAGAAATGTCTTCTAAATTAGAATAAAAAAGGAAAATTTTAAAAAAAAAGTCATAAATCACAAATTCATTTTTTTAAAATAGCATCAATTGAATAATTTCTATAATTTCCATTTTCATGTCAAACTTCAGATATTTTTGGACTGATTAGCTTTTGATTTCCAAGTATCAAGTCAGTTTCAAAAATAAATAAAAAAGCTTGTCTTAGAAAAATCAGACAGTGGTGGTTGGAAGTCAATAGAAATTATTTGGAAAATTTTTCCAATAAATTAAAACATTATTCTAAAGCACCCTTTGCATAGTTTCAACAAAGGGACATTTTTTTGCAAAAGTTGTTTCTCAGAGAAAATGCCGTGACCCCACCTAAAATGTATATCACTGCTGGAGCACAGATCTAATACAGTATGTACTACACAGGAAAAAAGGAGCTAGGAAGAACTATTTATTTGATTTTAGCTGAAAACATCAGCATTTGTTTTTAGCTGAAGACAGTTCTCATTTTCATTCAGGGTGATTTTCGCTTGCCTTTCAGATGAGCATCTCAAAGAGTCTAAATTAAAAAAAAAAAAAAAAGAATCACAATGAGAACAACAGCTAGGCATGCCAAGGATTTATTTTGAGTGTCTTTCACAGATGGCAGAGAGAGGAGCTGGGTAAGATGATTTTGAACTCTGCTGTGGTCGACAGCTGCTATTGAGGCTGCCCTTCCTCAGAGGGAAGCACATCTGGAGGAAGTCAGTGTAATCGTGGAAATCATGAATGAAACTGACCAGATGAACTTGCCTTGAAGTGCAGTTCCCATACTCAGCCAATCCAGTCTTTAATTAGATATGTCTTTCAATTTGGGAAAAGCTTTTACTGAAACCTCATTAATGTAAGAAGCTAATCAACTCTTATAGCTGCACTCATGGAGAGAGTTTTACCCTTAAACAATTCACCATGAAATCATTTGCCAAGCTACAAGTCTTGATTGGAAGAATGCGTGGTACACACATTTCTAACTCGTAATGAAACATCTGTCTCCTGTTCCAGTCAAGACTGGAAAAGATAAGAAATCACCTCTATATGCAGCAGTCTGGTTCACACATAACAATTCTAGTGTGAGCAGTGCAGTGTTTATCCTAATTCTATCAGGGCATTAAAAAATTGTCAAAAAAAAAATTATTCTCATTTCTTATTTATTAAGAAACCCCAACCACTACCCAGTTAGAATCAACACTACCCCATTATTAAAACATGACAAATGAACCAACTTTAGAGAGAATAATTAACCAATTAAGAGATTAATTATGTGTTTTTCTTCCCACTCACTAGATGGGACAGATAAAGAAAACAAGACATAAAAAAAGACCACATTGCTTCCTAAAGTAGTATTTTAGCCATTTTGAGATACAAAAAAGCAATATTGGGGTATTCTTTTTCGTATCTAGGGATAGATATATGCATAGGTGAATTGTTCTGCACGATCTTCATGGTATAGCTCAGTCATCCTTGACTTTGGGGAGCTCTGGTAAGAAATAAAGGCAGCAGCAAAGCCTGAGCATTTGAATGCTTTAGTTCACGTCAGTCCCGGTGACAGGATTTTGTTTTCATTCCGAGCAGATTCTGTTTGTGCTAGAAGGTTCAGGAGACAGCAAAATGCAGCCAACAAACTCATAAAATAGATCCTGTCAGACAACTACGGCTTCCTTAAAAAAACAAGTGAGTAGCTAGATTGTTTGAATCAGAAAAAGCACCAGAACACACTAACTCTAAAGAGCTTTTATTATAATCCTGACATTTGAGTTGCTTTGCTTCCTTAATTTTTCATTTTTTCCTTTGTCAGTTCTATGCAAATTTAAAATGGATTTAAGTCAGGTTTTTTTTTTTTATGAGCAGAGCATGCTCAAGCATAGAGTGGTGTGCTCCAAGAGGGTGGTGCTCTCATTGATGTCTGTGACCATCTATACAGTTCCCTTGGAAATTAAGTCATGTTTACAAGTGGATCATCCCCTATAAAGGGATGGACTTCAATGCTTCCTGACCACAGATAAATTTAAAAGTAGTACTGTTAATCAAATTTTAGTACAAATCAATCAGTGAAGTGTTTCGATTGCTATTACATATGCAAAGGAAAATGCCCTTCTGCAGAAAAGAGATAGAAAATGCAATAATTTATATTGATGAAGTAATTTAGGGCAATTTTTATTTTCTCAGTGGACAACCTTATAGCAGGAAGAGTTTCTTCCATATGGGACAAATATTGATACGTTCTCCTTATAACAGTGTCATTATTGATAATTATTTGTAACATATTCATACTATCTTTTCTATGAATCAATGTACTGAGAAAAATTTGTTATGTGTTCTCCCCTTTTTTGTAACTTGTATTTTCTGTTGTGATTAGTCACTTATGTTTCTCTCTAGACATACAGAGTTCAGGCTCAGTTCTCCAGAGCCTTAACCTTTGGTAGAACAAGGAAAGACAGCACACTATGTCTATTTCTCACAGGCAGAGAGGCCTAACATCACATAGAAGCTGCTGAGGATCAAAGCTTTTTACTTTCATGCTCCCTTCTCTTTGAGACAAGATATCTCAATTAACTCCAAGCTTCTAGGAAGAAGAAATAAGGAGAAAAATAGATTACTTCAGCAGGGTTTAAAACTTTAATACAAGGATCTGTGAATGCATTCTAGAATGCATGACTGTATGTCTGTGCCTTAAACAACAAATTACATTGTTTCTTACGAATGTCTAGTTCAGAATTGTTTCATTTTCAAAGTTGATTTTACTACAAGAAAGACTATTGTGCCACAAAATTTGCAAATTAAAGCCATAGTTATGTAATAACACAGATATAATATGTAAAACCAAGACACAATGAATTGTTTAGTTCCTCCTCCTGCAGAAGTTTGTTTGATGCATCCATGAAAAAAAGTAAATTGTCTCTCTCTGTTTTCCTTGCAGGGCAGAGGGAGAGGAGAAGAAGGGAGGATTAATACTTCTGGGTACCAATGTCAACAAGCAATTTTTTTTTTTTCCATGAAAATGTTTCCCAAAGGGAAAAAAAACCCAGCCTGTCATTCAAGTAATAGAATTCAAACAGTTCCACTGTCACTCACAGACAACTTTTGGGAGTAAGATGCTAATGCCCAAGTTGCCTCAGCAGCCATGTGCAGTGTGCACTGCTGAGACTGGAAGGCGGCAGCCTTAAGGTAAACTGCAAATGGAAGTGGTTTTCCCAGACTCCAGGGGGTCCCATCAACATTATTTCAAATGAAATATTAACAGAAGATATTCATAAGTAATAGTTCTAGATGATCTAATAGAGTCAAGGCTTGCAATTACTTGAAACGAATGAGCCACAACAGTGTATGTCATTGCTTCCGAGAGGGTTTGCAGTGCTTATGTCTGTGAAAGAGCAGCACAGAGCTCTCCTCAGAGAGACACTAAAAGCCACCAGAAAGTCCTAGAGGGTGCAACAATGAAGCTGAAGAGCTCCAGTACCGTGCCAGGGTTATGAAACAACTGGTAGACTGGTGTGCACAACAACTTCAACTCTACCCTGATGCTTGAAATAGGCCCTGCTGAATGCCAGCCCTCCCAGACGGCTGCATTATAAAACCTGCTGAGGAAGTGCCAGGAGTACTCAAGCTACATCCCAGAGGTATTCAGACACATCCTATTGCATATTTTTAGCTGTCACACATGACAGCAACTACTGTTTTGTTGTACAGTAAATACCACTGTCTTCACTACAGAGAAAAGCAAACTTTGAAGTTCAGATGAGTACAGTTGAAAAGGTGACCGATTTACTCAGTCTTTTATTTTTTACTTTCACAGAGTAGAATCTGCTATAGATCCTAATGTATTAATCTTTATCAGCATTTATCAGACAACATACCCGTCAGTATCATGTCAGCTTTGCACAGAATGAAGGGCAGAGGGAATCACTAGAACCCATACATAACCACTGTAAGACCCAAAGATTGTCCAGGGCACCACATATCTGTGGCCAAGCTAAACAGAATAATGTGACAAATTCTAGCAACAGATTTAGGTGCTCTGTTTAGCATCTTCAACCTTCCTCCTGCTCTTCTCACAAGAGGTATGGATCCTGCTGGTTTTTGCCTTCTTACCTGTGCAGCATGCTGAAGACTTCAGTTTTACAGAACTGAAAATGGTTGCAGAATGGAAGAAAAAAATTCTTCCTATTATGGATGCATGATCACAGCATATATAACTGTGCCAAAGCTCATCCAACATTGTTTTAATTGAGATTTCTGCTCCCAGTGAAGTTGTAACTTCACAGGCTAGCCCTGTAAGTACCCCCCTAGATCTCAAAGGTGCAAAATTTGCAAGAAAGGAAAGTGTCTTTTACAAGACCAGCCACTGCAGTTGAAAGAGGCAGAGAAGTTTATGGGCACCACATACTCTTTTACTCAGGGCTGAGCATGTATTTTCAAGCTGGTATTAATATGGCCACAGTGCTATTAATATTTGAAGTGGCTAGGAAGTTCTCTCTGGTACATCACGTATCATCTGATACGTGTACCACATCTCCCATTGCAGTTCAAACACTCTCCTGCCCTCAAGCACAAACACATTAATATCCTGCCTCAAAACCATTCATGAGAAAACATAATTAAAGGGAGAAGAAGTAAGAATAAAGAAATGGAATATGGAAAACTGTAGAGCAGAATCAGAAAACACATTTTCTGAACTCTAAGTTATGAACAGCTGCTTATAAACTTCTTGGCAGGATTTTTTTTTTTAATAGTATTTTGTAGGACTGCTTATTTTACACACAAAGTCCATATTTTGTCACAATCAGTTTGTACTCGATCAATATTAAAATATGTCACAGTATGCAAAGAAATGCTCACTTAAACCCCTTTTTTTATCTTGGAACTTTTTTGTTGACAAGTAGGTTTGGGCTATGTGACTTTCTTTGTCATGTAGTATAGAACAGACCTCTATATCCAGATTCAAACAAAGCATGGAATGGATATTGAAAACATTGTCTCAATAAAGAAATTAGTTGTCAACTCTCAAAAAAGAAAAAAAGAGTTAAAGCAGTTTTCATGATCTTTAATATAAGTAAAAGAAGGAACATATGTTGTATGTTAAAAATATGACATGAATGGAAAAGAAAGTTCTGTGAGAGTGATGGAAATTAACCATACAAATGAATGCTAAAACATTTCCATGTAGGCACAAGACTGAAGAATACCTCATCCCACCTACCTGACCATGTAGCCTCACTTCCCAAGAGGCTGGACAGGATACCCTCTTTTAGAAAACTGGCAATCAATAGAATATTTCTTTGAAAATCAACTCAAGGATGCTGAAAAAATTCTTTAAAGTGGGTATTTGTTTACAGTACCTCTATCAGGACACACAAATATGTGATGTAGAGCAGACATATTTAAGTATCAAGGTAATGTTTTAGGACCATTAGGTCTCCAACAGGGGTTTGTAAATATCTAATAAAAATAGGGTTGGTTTAATTATTTAAGCAGTGTGTAAAATGCTCAGACACCCACATAAGCCAAGTGCCAATTAACAAGTCTCCTGTTTGCCAAATTGCTCCTATATTTCCTCTTCAGATCCTGAGACTAGAGTAAAAGTAATTTGTCAAAAAAATTGCTTCCATTCCAAGTTACTTCATTATTGCTTTTTTACCATAATGCTGCACCAAAATGTATCATCTCCGTGCTTTGCAAATGAAAGAGTAAACTATCACCTTAGGTGTGCTTTGCTAATGAAAGAGTAAGCTATCCCCTTAGGTGCTCTACTTCTTATGAAAACAAATGAACACAGAACAAAATTATCACTGATAACAGCATCTATTCCTTTGTCCTTATTGCTATTGTTCCTCACATCTTTCTTTTTTCCCTTTAATTTTACTATGGTATCATTTTAACCTTAATTCAAAATAATAATTAAAAAAAAGTACCATATTCATGGATCTTCTTTACTTGATAACTCCTGGCATTCAAAAATAGGAGAGACTGGTCTGCCAGAAGCCCAAGAATCTTTAGAAGGCTCCAAATACATTGGGGATAGCAGATGACACATAAAAGCAGTCGTTTACTGCCAAAGGGGATGGAATTCATTGACTTTGGTTTTGCAAGTCTCTGAACTTATTAGAATAGATTGCTTTTATTGCATTTGGTAATGCATTTAGTGATTCAAAGCAAAATGAAGTGAATGGAAGGACTTACAGAGGTTTTGGTGAGCTTTGAATGAGACTTTTCTACTGCACAGATTGTTCCCTGGGGAAGGAACATGCATTCATTAAGCACTGTGCATTAAAGTAACACAATATGAATGCTATGCAACCATATAAAATACAGTTGCTATCACTCACTTGACTTAAAACGTCCTCAAATGTTTTGCTTCATGACATTAAAAGTAATTCATTTTCTTGGATTGCTGTTGCTGAGTTTGGTTTATATAAGAGTTTTAAGATGAAAACAATCTAAAAAATACACAACGAGCGCAGCAGAGAACTCATTATTCTCTCAAATGCCTCTTTTGAAAATCCTTTAAAACTTTTTATTCTGTTGATTTAACAGAAGGAGAGCCATTTACAAATAAATAGAGTAGCATGAAAATGGTCCTTCAATGCTTTGAAGGAAAAAATCGTTTTTTAACACTTGTCAACAATTCTGCACTACTGGACCTTGACATCCTCCCCTTTACTCCCCCAGCTCATACACAGCTGGGACCATAAAAGACGTAGATATATTCAATGTCTATGTGTCCCTTATGGTCCCCAGGTAACCCTCAGTCCATATTTTGATGAATACATAGTTCTGTTCTGGTCCATTGGTCTCATACTTCCATAAGGCAACGTTACATCAGATTCCTAATTTGTGTGCCATAGGGTTTCTCTGCAGATGAAGTCCAGCAAACCCTGGCTGCAAGGGATCATCCTGGCTCATGCACAGGAGTCACAAAAGCAGAAAGCTCAGGGTTTCACAAGGATTTCCTTACAGATTTGTGGTCACACTGATCACCCAGCTGGAAACCAGGATTTCTGCTCAGCTGGCTAAAGGGCAAGAGCCACTGGTGCAGCTGGGTGCACAAACAGTTACCTAGCCAAAGTTCCTAAGTGGAAATTGATGGCACAACCAGAGGAATTCAGACATAGAGTGTCAGATTAGGGTAAAACTTATACACATGAAAGTGTGGGAAGGGGAACTGATCATAGAAACCCTGCTATTTTGGATCTCCATTCCTGAGAATCCCAGAGATGGATTAACTAAACATGAGGGAGCGTATTCTATCTTGGTTTTATGGATGAGTTCCTTATCAATCCCTAACACAGTCAACTAGGGTAGTTCTGGTTACAGGATGCCTCTGTAACAAACACAAAACAATTTCATCACTTTAAAAGAGACTGACACCATGGTGAATATTTCTCTACAATACTCCTTACACAGGAAATCATAATTTCACATCCATGAAGGAAGCACAGTGCATTATGGCTCAGTATATGCTAAAATTGTGAAGGAAGAGAACATTTATGCTTTCTGAAACAGGCACTGCAGGTCACCCTTCCTAGAACAGTAGCTTTACTTTGATGTAAACTGTCTCGTGGTTTATTTCTGCCTTTGGTAAGGAAGAAATCAACTTCACAGAAGAATAAGAAGAAAGCATACTGATTTTTTTTTATTACTATGCTACCAATATTGGAATTTGCCCTATATTCTTAGCTGGAATTTCAAAATATTCCAAATATAGTGATTCCACACAAATACTACAAAATTTCCCAAAGAAATATATTTCATTTAGAAGATGCTTTCTAGATGTTTCTCTTATATGCAGCAAATATGAGCCTCAGACGGAATTAATTTTATTCTTTCATTGTCTTTTATTTTCTTTTCAGCAGTCTCACTCTTATGTTTAATTTTCAACAACTGAGTGCCTAATGTCTATGTTGCCATGACCTACTATTATAAAATCTGTGTATCAAAATGAATGTTAGTTATTAATATGGAAAAAGAGCAGTTTTAAGCAAACAAACCATTGTCATGCTATCTTATACCAGAGTTGAGAATAATATGAAGGTAATTACTTCTAAACAGTAACACTTTAGTCATTTAGATAGTAACTTGGAAACAAACAAAAAACATAAGGAATCTTACCATCATTTTTTGCCTTTCTTTAGGTAAAGGAATTATTCCCTCTGAAGTTGGCAAGTTTTGATGCTTTGTTGTTTTTTGTGACAAAGGTTTATTAAAATACAAACTGACAGAAAGAAAATCTTGGCATGACACTGGATACGTTAAAGTTAAATTGCATGGATCTGTGTTAATAAGAACAGGACACAAAGAAGGATTGGGAAATTATAACTCTTGTATTCACAAAACAAAGTTGTGTTTGTTTTTCTCAGTATTTTTGCAAAAATAACCCAACCGTCCTGACATGTCTTATTCTGTTAGATATTCATGCTTGGAGCAGTTTTTAAATGGATGTTTTATTGGCAGCCTAACTTCCTGTGTCTTGGCAATATATGGATAGGATTTGAGAAAACTACTTTTAAAGAGGCATTTTGAGATTTCAGATTTGACACTGATTTGATTCTTCTCATATTTCTATTTCTAAATGCATTTCAACTGGACAGATTTTATTAAGAAATACAATTTTGGTATTAAGTTACAAATGATGTTTTAAAATAGCTAAGTGCCTGCAAGAGCAAGACAAGCTGGCTTCGGTGTGTAAGGAATCAGGTACTGGTGATGTGGGACCTGTGTGCTGCCCATGTTTCTTCAAGTGCCTGAGTCATCCGAGGTGGGAGTCAGCTGGCAGGTATGGCAGCATTTAGAACCACATTTTTAGAATGACACAAGTCAACTGATGCATCTCCAAAAGTCTCCACGAGGATTAACTAACATATAGAAATCAAAGCTATAAAATACACCTCAGCTGAATTACACAGTGAAATTGTAACAGCCAGGTGCAGCCTGACTGAAATAAGTGTGTTGGGCTTTTTGGGGAGATACTTCTTAGTGCCTGTGTTGACAAAGGAACACAGCAGAACAGGAGATGGAATATCGTCAAAGCATCACTGTTCTCTCACAGCTGCTGAGACAAATGTATTTAATCCTGAGACTGGAGAATAACCACTCTGATAACCAAACAGCCACAGTCAACATACTTTGGATTTTCCTATTTCTTCCACTCAGCAAATACTTTTCTACCCAAATAAGACAGAATGCAAAAGGGAAAACATTTCAGCTGGATTAAAGTCTATGATGAAAACTCTTTGTAAAGCATTAGCACTTGGGGCATGTTAACACTGTAGAGCCTCTTTGCAGGGTATGCTTGCCCAGCAGGAAATGTGGGTGGAAATCTCCACTACAGTGATTGTACTATCTTTACCTGTGAAGCGAGTTACCCTGTAGGAAATGCAGAATATGTCACATGGAGTCATATTGTACAATCTAGACACAGTCTTCAGTGACTCCAAACTTGTTATCTGCAGAGCCTGCATGTTCTTTGACAAGATTATCTTTTAGGCTTTCTTTTCAGAATGTTCATTGGTAATATTGACTGAATTGTCTGAGCAAATATTTAATAAATTTTCCATTTGAAATTCTGAGTTAATATCTGAGAAGCTTTCAGTTTGCATGGAAAATTATACATATCTCCAAATAAACAAGTGAAGCTGAACCAAATGTTGCAGTCACCAGCTTTTTAAGTGATACTTTATCATTACTAACAAGAATAACACAATCTGTGCACTTTTTGAAGTTGCCCTATATGTACTCCCCTTAAACAAATTGCAGTATTTGGAATGAGACTAAATGTGATACTGAGGGTAAAGCAGCACAATATACAGCATGACTTCTTGTAATGGATCATGATCTACACAAACACTCAAAATTTGTGCTTTTCATTGATGCTATGACCTCAGTGCCTGTGATACTGTAAAAGCACTCTTCAGGGAATATATCTCATAATTCCTTAGACTATTGTAAACTGACCTATCTCTGAGCTGTCTTCCATAAAACTTCTACAAAACCTGAGCATGTACATGAAATTCTGCTGGGAATGTTATCATCAGAAGCATTTGGGCTGTGCCTATGCTGAAAAGAGCTGTCAGTGTGACTAAACAAAGAACCCCATCTGTAATCTGTAAATCCATCTACAGCATCTGGCCAGGATTAAAAAGACCACAAAATTTGAATGAGAGGATATTTTCATGCATAGACAGGATGAAGGTCTTCAGATGATACTTGAATGAACACATGATCAAATTCTGCCGTGAAACAAAGACACCAGCAGTTCTACACTGAAAAGGTTCTCCAGAGAAATCTTCAAGGTGTGTGCATGTTATATATGTATTATATATATATAAAATATATTTTTTTGGTAGTATATTTATATATCCATTGAACTAAGTGCCATATCTAGAAACATGAAGATATGTGGGAGTCTAACTATTCAGAAAAGATCAGAGAGTGTATTTAAAGTCCCCGGTCTGAGAGAAATCCAGTCGGGTATCTAAATACTTCAGAAAATCTGGTTTTTAAATGCTAAAAACTAAGTGTCAAAACTAGTAGAAACTCATTAAAAATCCATACTGCTGAACTGTCCTGCCATCCATAAAGCAGCAGAAACCAGCATTAATCCAAATGCAAGGGTATTGCAACAGTTTAACATCACAGCGTTACTGCTTTCTCACGTATCGTCATCAGATGCACATTTACACCGACCTCTCAGAAACTTAAAAAAGGACAAGTATTTCTTAATAATAGCAAACTTGTGGTACAAAATTATTTCCTTACTTTTGGGAGGGAAGCTCTCGATCCTGAGCTTTGCGTGGTCATTGTCAAAACTGTAGTGATACCCAGTGCGACTCTGGCTGGAGCAGCATCCATGTTGATCCAGAAAGAAACCCAGGATAAAATGACAATCAGCAGGCTAGGAATGTACATCTGGATTAAATAGTATCCCATCTGACGCTCCAAATGAAACTTGACTTCAATGCATGTAAACTTCCCTAGAACATGAAATTACTTTCATAAATGCTTTTTGCACATTTTTATCTTGTTTTCTGAACATAAGTTATATGCATGGCCTGTGTCCTGACCTAATACTATAAGCAGGTCCTGACAGACAAACACTAGTCAGACACTTGTTGCATGCCATCTTGGGGGAAGCATGGGACCACTGAAGCAGACTGTGCCCAGTTCTTCATATTAACTGAGAAAATTAATATTAGCACAGTTGCTGTACCTTTAGAAAACATAACATAATGTTTCTTTTCTCAGAATTTAATGAGCTTTCACTTTAGTCAAATGTAATGTTTAGTATTAAAGGGGGCAGCCTTTTGGTCTTTTAATGACATGAGATTAAGCAACCATGTTTGAACAGACAAATTGTAAACTTACAGTCTTACAGTAGATCACCCTCCTTCTCAGTCTGCTCATGTCATTTGCCTGTGTCTGTGCATTTCATCTCAGAGCAGAATCAACAACTCAAAGTATACTTTGAATTCTGCTAAAAGTCTGACTCCAGAAAACCAAAAACAATATCTCATGGGAGGTGAGTGACTCTTCAAACAACAGATGGCTTCTCCACAGAGGTTGTGGAGGACAGAAGTTTTAGTTTGCCTGACAGTGGAGTTAGTTGTGCAACAGAGGACGCAGAGTCCTGAGTTGTAACAGCTCATCAGTCACTAATGCAATCACTCTGTGCTAGTGTCAGAATTACTGTGGTTTAGATTCTGAGGGTTCTCACTCTCCAGGCAGACTACAGGAACCTGTCATTCCTGAAGTGTCATGCTAATGGTTTGTGTTGGTTGGTCAACTGCATGAAGATGCATTGTTCCTCCTTTGCCCTTTCAGGGGAAATTAGATTGTTTTCTCCTTTTTGTGAGGTACTTGTATTTTTCTGCTAGTCTAGAATGCTGAATGGTGGGGTGAAAGACTTGTCACAAAGGAGAATGCAGAGGCTCTTTGAGAAAAAGAGGAGTGGAGACAAACTAAGTATTATCTTTTGACAGGACAGAAGTTCTAAGATGAGTGACTGGACCTGTAACTCGAAAGGCAGATGCTGAGACCTCAGTAGTGGCTGTTCCTGACCAGTTGGCCTGTATAGGAGGGGTCTGGAAAAGGGGTGGTGGCCACATGTGACAACAATGGCATGAGAGTAACCCAATCTGTCACAGGCTTTCCAGACTCCTGTGGCACAGCCTGGACAGTGAGTTTTGGAGAAGGCTGAGTAATAGCTTTAATCCACATTTTAATTTCACACCAAAACTGAAAGAGCATACTACAAAGCAGACAGCAATGGGAGTGCTGATCACAAGATTTTCCTTCTTTCGTACTTTGAGCTCCAAAATGAGAAGCTGCATTTATAAGAAATAAAAAAAAGAGTTTTATTTTCGTAAGAAATAAATGTGACTTTATTTCTAGTAGAGGCAGAACCTCTCATGTTGTATTATTTCACAGAGTGAAACAAATATATTTGATGCAACCAGATCGGCTCTTATGCTGAAATGATGAAAAAGCTATTTTAGATGAGAGGGATTATATTTAATCTCAGAAAGCATCCAGAAAACTGTTCTCTAAATGCTGTCCCTATTAAATAAACTCTAAGCAGCTAAATTAAAATTTTAAGAGCCCTCTCTTTTCTATAAAGCTAAAGACTGAAAACACAGAATTAGAAACTTCTAAGCAGCAAATGCAAGAAAAGAATATTGCAGTATTAAACAAACATTTAATTTCCCAGCATTTCATGTATGTACACTATTCAGATGAGCAATGAAAACATTGTCCTTTCACATACTACTACATCTCATAAATTAGATCACACGTAAAAGCCAGTGAAAATTTGATATTTTTCCTCACTGGCAATTGGATATGCTGGAGAAGTTAATCTGGTTCAGAAAAATCAGTACATTTAAACTGATGAATTAATATTTAATAAAAGAGTTAGCTTGTTTTAAAAGTTTCATTTTAAAGATATCAGAGCAACTAGATTTTTTATATTTCAAATATTTTAAATTCTTTAATTATCTTAAGGATATAAGAATATCTTTAATGAAATTAAAGAAAATTTGGAAACAAATTTTTTTTTAAAAGTAAAAAGGAGAAAAATTCTTTCTTTTCAGATTTAAAAATGTGTGGCTGAATCAAATTTTAATTGCCTTTTTTTTTTTTCATTTTACCCATATTTTGCCTTTAAAAATTGATGATACCACTGTAGCAATTGATAGAAAAAACAGAATAATGCTCACCAGTATTGTAATGTTTTGTGCAATAACCAAGTTCTTTATCTTCTTTCAAAATAAACTGTGGCAAGGTTAAACCCTCCGCAACTTGCACAGGTCCATCACTTAACCACTCAAATATCAAATCATTCATAGTGTATCCAACTGCAACAAAGAAATCAGAATGTATTAGATGACAAGTGACTGGAAAACACCAAAAGCCAATGTTATTATGTCTGAGAATCTCTTCTATTACAATGTATGTTATCCCAGTTATATTTTCAAATTGATCGATTAACAGTGATGCAGCCCTGATAGGTGAGGTGATGTGACCCAGGAAGGGGAAAGGGAAGGGACCAGTTAAAGCACTGTTCCTTCATTATTTTCCTTACAGAATCATAATACTGAGTATCATCACACAGATATAACAACCTAGATACTACCTAACCACCAAATCTTGGGGTAAAATCTTGTTATTTGATAGATAATGGAATTGGACACTCACAGCTCTCTAGCTGCATCGTACATGTCTGCACATCCATAGGAAAATTCTTCAAGTCCATGGGACAGGACAAGGTTAAAGTAAGCCTAAAATTGAAGAGAAAAAAATGAAGAAGAAAATGTTAGACATCTACAAGTTTATCTAAAGCTCCATATTTAGAGTTTATAAGGATCAAGACCAAATCTTAGCAACTCAGATGCTGGGCTCAGCTCCCCTGTGAGCTTTTAAGCACGTAAGAGCTGTGAAGACAGTGTGTGTGAGCACACTGGGCACTCCTGGCCTGAGCTGGCTGAGCAGAACAAGGCAGACGAGACAACATCAAGACAGCAAGACATGCTCTCCACTAATGTACCAGTGAATGTTTTATGTACAATACTGAACCAAATAATCCAAAAGCTGAAATGACTGATCATGGGACACATTTTTAAGCTTTATCTTGAAAAAACAAGACAAAAACAATAACCATGAGTTTTTTTTCAACAGAGTGCTTTTGTTGTGTACGAGTCCCATTTGCAACCCTTCATTCTTACTGCTGAGCCACTAAAAGAAAGAAAAAGCGTCATACATTAAAAGCTAGAATCATATCACATTAAAGGAGTGCAGATAGAATCGAGTAAGCCTAAAGGAACAAAATCATACAAAATATATTTCTCTTTTAATTTTTCAGTTGTTATTGTCCCAGATAAAGCATAACTTTACTTGAATGGGAATACTTTTAATGTTTCTTTTTTCCATCTCTTTTTTTTAGTTAATTTTACCTTGCTACATTTGACTGAAATCTGCTTCAAGACTTCTCTGCTTTATTTCTTTTCTTTTACTGTTCAAGGAGAAGCAGCCATTTTTAGCAAACCAAGGTAGTAGGTTGGCATTATTACAAACAGCTACATGCTTTGAAAAACATTAGAATTGTTAGGATTTTTTTAAAATCATATATAAAAAGCGCATTTTTATTTCAGACTACCTTCAACACAAAGAAACCACTTTGATACAAAGAAAGCAAATAACCCCTCTGTGCCTATTTATCATCAAGGACAATAACAAGATTGTCTGATCTGAAGGGATACTGAAACATTAACACAGCACAATGAGAATAAATTTTTAATTATGTCAGTGAACCCACGGGCCAGCTGTTTGAAAATATAACCTTGAAACTATGTTTTCCCACAGATTTATGTGATCTCTATGGAGAAATATTTGACTAAGTTCTGTCTCCCACAGTGATTTTGTGGTTCTTACCACATACAGCTGATTGAAGCTCTTTCAGTCTATTTGTTCACCATGTGAATTTTTGAGGATGGTCTGACTGGGCCTTCTTAGCCCCACTGTCCTGTCATAAAATCACTATGACAAAAACGATGTTTAGGTAACAGAGATCAAAATTGTCTCAGCCAGATCAAAGATCACATTCAACATCACTGCTGTTGCCTATTTGTGGGCTACCTAGAGAAAGCCACACTATTTTCATCTCAACACAGTCTCCAGTTTACAAGGTGATAGTATCAGCAAATTAGAGATTAGTTGTATGTATCAGTGAAGGGCACTGAGATGAAAAGAAGTCCCCAGTATTTCACTTAACAACATCATCATAGCAAATAAATTCCCATTTAATCTTTGTTAGCAAATAACATAAGCATTAAATAATAATAAAAAAAAGTTGTCATCTAGAGAAAAAAGTATATCTAGTACACATATAAATGTCATTGAAAACCTGTCCTTTTCTCATTTAAATATTTCAAGTGCCCTGCAAATGCTAACTAGTCTCATTTTTGCTAGGTAATTTCCTGCATTAAAGATTGAGCTAATTAAGTTGCTAATCCCCAGTATTAACAAAACACTGCTTCCGCCTTTTTTTCTGAAACATTGCTATATCAAACCCTCTTACTTCTTTTCAGTCATCTTTTAAACATGGCTTAGATGTTTTAAGTTCTTTTCAAGCATTCCTTCATGCAAGTACAGCCTTTGTAAATATGCCATTTGTTTGCATTCATTGGAGTAGTCATGGCCCATCCACCCGTCAGATTTTACTGACTGTCAGCTGTGGACTGAACACTGACTTTGTTTCCTTTCCCCTAAATTCCTCTCTGCTCCCATAAAGTTCAAATAGTTTGGGGCTTTGACTACATACATAGTCAGGGTGGTCTCTTGTCATTTTAGTATCAAACTCAAGAGAAAACAAATACAGCCAGTTGCAGTTTTCAAATCTTAGAGGGAAAAACTGACATCTCCACTGATACTAGGTATATATATACACATACTTTTTTTCTCTGGAGGTGAGAGGAGAAATTGTTCATTATGTAGGTCTACACAAAGCCTGACATCCTACTTTCACTTCCCAATCATTGGTGTCTTTCAGGAAGACTAAATTATTCTCTTCTTGCCCTAAAAAATGAAAAATAATTTCTATTCACTGTGTCAATGAGACTAGCTCAAGAGATCATGCCCTTTTAGCTTTACCTCTACCTGTTGCTCAGTGAAGTAACCATTCATAGTTAACATCTTTGCCTCTGTAATCCCTTCTACTGGGAGTAATGCAAGTGTTGAAACAAATGCTTATAGCCTGGTATCATCCACAGATCTATTGATTTTCAAGAAGATTACTACATGCTAAGTGTTTAACTGCTGGAGTCTGAAATAGATCCACTGAAGTCCATGGCTGTGAGTCAATTTATATCAGTTGACTCCTTTTCAGTAGAAATAGGATCCTGCAAGTGTTTCCAAACCCTGGTGCCATGTCACTACTTATATATTTACATTAATAAGGATACAGGATCAGAAATGGAAAGTGTTAGGTAGATACAGCTACACACATTGCAGATTAAAAACAGTGTCATTGACAGAAAATACTTCAGCAAAATGAATGCCTCACTCTTAGCAAATTCAAGAAAGGTCCCTGGAGATTTGGTGCAAAGAGTTAATTTAATAGGGGACTACACTGATGAGTACTTTAATAATTAATAAAATGGAATAAACTGATATAGAACAATTATTTTATTTTTCAGGCACCCCATCACCAAGGCATTTGAGATGTATAAACAACAGATTTGGTGGTGTAGAACCATAAAACACTGATTGGAAGTGTTTTATGAACCATCTGTAAAAATGAAAAGAGAAGGTGACCAAGAACTTAATATTGCCTTCAGTTACCTGAGCACCCTTTACCCCCTGCCAGTCAGACCCAGGTGGCACAGCTGGCTCGCA
Organism: Scytalopus superciliaris; assembly: GCA_013400415.1. Lineage (NCBI taxonomy): Eukaryota > Metazoa > Chordata > Aves > Passeriformes > Rhinocryptidae > Scytalopus > Scytalopus superciliaris. Next base: position 1,526,261 of record VXBX01004450.1, read on the forward strand.
GAAAACTCTGGCATTGGGCACATTATGTTTTCCAGCTGAGCAGAGAGGGCTCATGAGGAAGCAGGAGAGAGTCACGTCTCCAGCGCCTCAGCATTCCAGGCACAATGCCAGGAACAGCAAGCTGCCTCAGAGGAGAGGCAAAGCTGCTCTCTTCTTTCCCTCCCTGCTCCTTTACCCACCCCACAGCCAAGGAAGAATCAAGCCCTGGAACAGTGCAAATAGAGTATGAACAGAACAAAATGCAGAATCCGAGCCAGAAAACAAAGAATGAACAACTAGATGTCACTGTGACAAAATAAATAAATAAATAAATCATTAATATGACTGAGCAACGCTGTACCAGAGATCAGGCTGCAATCCACGTACTCCAGGGCAGCATTGTCTGTCTTAAGCTACGGACCCTCTTCCTGAGGATTCCCTCATACACTAGGTAAGTCCTTCTGAGCAGCATCTGCCGAGACCTTAAATGCCTTCAAAGTGCAGCAGGCACTGCTGGGATTTCTTCACTCAGCATTTCATTCAAACTCCCCTCTTTCATCCCCTGGTTTCACTATAATGACCTGAGAAATCACTCAGACTTGGGTTGTGAGCCTGTCTCTCTTCCCACTCCAGCTCAAAGTCTTTAGTTTCTGGTCACCCCAGGAACCCCCTTACAGCATCACTCAGAGGTCTGCATTCCCTGTTTTCTGCAGACAGGAAGGCAAAAGTCCTGCAGGCAGGGGCTTCCTTTGTCACAGAAGCCAAAATAAGGAATCTCATGTGAAAAAAAATAGATAGCCTGACAACATGTTATTAATCAGAAATCCTCATGCTGGTGATCTTTAACATCTGAACATTTTGTTTTGTAATGCCAGTGGTTTTTCCTGGTGTGAGCAGCCATGGCCTCAAATGGGCCAGGAGCAGAGCTCAATACAGGCACTGCTGCTGCCCTAAATGAAGCTGCAGTAGCCAGCCATCGTCCCACGTGGAAAACAGAGTGGAGGGCATGACACACATGTGCAGCCAAAGGGGCTCAGAGGTGTCTACATGCAGTACAATCAAGTCCTGAGCTCAGCAGTGGGGCTGAGATACTGTGTTTCCTATTCATCCTTCATCCATTTCTGCCTTTGTCCTATTCTTTCTTCAACATGGACACGGTTTTCCCACATTCTCCAATGTCTGCCTATCTATCCTGCACCTCTCTCAGAGTCACCTATATGATGCAGAGCCCAGACTCTTTCCTTTGCATCCTGATCTGTCCATCTACCCTTTCCCTCTGCTTTTCCTGTTGCCCAGTTCTGGTCAAATGCCATCCTACCCCTCTTCAGGGTATTAAGTCTTGAGGCTAGTCTACCTCTTGACAACTAACTCCCAAAGCAGTAGAGGATCTTGAATGGAAAAAAAAAATCATTAGGAATAAAATATTTGTAAATAGACTATTCTCAAGATTATTTCCAATCTTATTCTTTCACTTGGGGCTTTTGAATGCTGGGGCTCACCACCATCACACCACTTCTCTGATAATCGCACAATGCTACAAAAGCGCTTCAGGGTACTACACAGAAAGACTGCTTGTGAACAGCCCACAAAACAAATCTGAAGTAATGAGCTGCTAGTATCATGCTCAAATCTTAGGGAATTAGGTTTGCACATTACATAATCCAAGAGTACTTTTTAAATAAATTTAAGAGAATACGTAATTTTAACTGAGATTTGATAAATTGCTGCAGGCAGCCATTAGACTGCATTCTAACCCACTTCTTTACAAGCAGCTATCATTCCACAGCCTGATGTGCTGCAACACACCCAAACCTTCCCTTGTTCTAAGTGACATCTCACCCCAGAGGAGGACACTGATCACACAGGAGAAAGGCCCTGTGGATCACAACACAAGGTATCTGATGGCAGGGGAATATCCTTTTTGTAGTTATCCTGCAAGAGTGGTTGTCTGAAACTGGGCTACAGAACAACAGCCTCCTCACAGAGTTTTTCTAATGATAAATAACTAGGATCGGTCCTTTTAAGTATAGAATTACTGTTGGGAATTTAAATAGTCCTGGAGATAAGGGTAAAAATCCCTTTTCTCCACAAAAAACCCCCCATGATTATCTCCTCACTAGCATGACAAGCAACAAATGCCTCACCGTGAGTAGGCATGGTGTCAAAAATAGCGTTTTGTTTCTATTCTTAGTCCTTCATTCTTCCACACTACGCCCATCTGCACCTCAGCTGTTGGGACAGGAGACTTCACAATCTAGGACTTTATGCTGCAAATACCAGAGCATAAATAGCACATGATCACTGCTAGCACTGGCTGTGTGCCATTTTTATGAAAAGACTTATACCTATGTAAACCCCTCAGTGCTGGATTTAGTGAGACAAGTGGGATTTTTTCCCCCATATTGCTAAATCTAAAAATGCTATCATAAATTGCAATGTTTCTGGTATTTTTCTTAAAGCTCCAAGCTGACAATAAAGGTAAAAATATTTTTAGTGGTACATTTTTTCTTTGAAAGATTAAAATCCCGATCCTTGTAGCTGCTGAAATAACATAAAAATATTACCTAAGCACAAGCAGACAAGTTCCCCACTAAACTGGCAGGGGAGATGAAGTTGCACAGCAACCGTGACAGCATTGCATGACACAGGAGCAAATGCCATTCAGGCTAGTGGCACTGAAACAGGGAGGAGAATCTAAATTCTCCTTATATTCCTCCCAGCCCCCTCTCTTGGGTGATCTGTGCCTGAAAGAAGGGCACACACACTGTTCATATATCAGAAGACCAAAAAAAAAAATATAATTCCCAGTGGTATTCTTCTTTTAAAGGGCTTTTCATTTTGTAGTCCATCTCATTATTTTTTCAGGGACCTGACTCATCATTTTGAATGTCAATTCTGGTAATTTTCACAGTCTACATGCTTTGTCCTGTTAAACAGAACAGTCAACCTGACTGCTTTCCCCCTTATTTTTGAGGAGTCCTGGAATTCCTCTTTAATATTTGTCATGTTCTGCAGTTTTATTTCTGTCAGATAGGAATGGGCTGAAGTCAACCTTAGAGGAGACATGGAGCCCTCTCTGCTATGGCTAAATATGCTATAGGATGGAGTTTCATGTACTGCTGTTTCCAAGCATGTTCTCACTCCCTCCAGTGCTTTGCTTTGCTTCATGTACAGCTTAACAACACTGAGCTGGCATGGAGCAGGGTGGCGGATTTCTCATTACAGGCATCCCACTTCTCATTGTAATGCAATCACTGTCTGCAGATACACAATGCCAAACATGAGCTGCCAGCAAATGATTTTCCAATTATTGCTCAAACAAATCTATGAAATTAAATTCAAGTATGATTGCACGTAACAGTTAAATTCTGTAACAACCTGTTTCCTTCCCATGAAGAACAGTATTTCATCTCTCCTTTCTCTTCTGTCATTTTCTTAGTTTTCCTGCAGTGTGTGTTTAGTATGATGTTGCTTTCCTCCTGGCATTATAACATCTCTAAGCCATATATTGCAATTCAATTGGCAAAAGACCTTCAGCCCTGGGACCATGTTCTAGGAAAACGTTTTTTTGTACCATTTCAGAAGGGTTCCTGCACCTGCACCATTTTACACCTATCCTTTAACTGCTCCAGTGTAAGTTCAATGGGTAAATAAAGTGATTGATCACCAGCAATCAAGAACAGGCATTGCCAATACCCACAGGGAGAGCCAGAACACAGACATGTGCCTTGGCTATACAACTGTCCCATTGGCACAGACATCCAGAAGTAACCACCTGCCAAAATGTTTTGATCCTGCCAGCCAAGAACAACTTTACAGGTATAAATTGGTCTCCAGCATAATTTCTCACTTTTTTACTTAGAGCAAAGTCTTCCTTTTTATTTGAGACACAGGAATACAGGGCTATAGAAGCGACATGTTGGGTCATGAAATCTGATCATCTGCAATTCTCCACAGTCACATCACCTCATCCCTTCAAAAGATGATCAAAGTTCATTTAATGGTATCCAGTGTGTGTGTATGTCCCCATTTCCAACGGAATATTGTTCTAGGAATTCAAGGTGTATATGGCTATAAACTTTTTAACTTCCTCTTTAAGCTTACTTATGACCAGTTCAGAGCAATTTGTTCTCCTGGCAGCATTGTCCTTCAGTCTATGCAGCTCTCCTCTTGTGTTTGTATTTACCTCACCTCTTGTGTGTCAGCTGGTGATGTGCATGGCATGAGAGGAAGAAGAGAGGCAGTATCTGCTCTAATATAATGTCTATATCTCTGCTTTGCTTTAAATGGCTTATGAAGTGAAAAAGCAACTATTTTTGTGTCATTAAAATGTAAATTATTCTTTCCATAAGCAGTATGATCAATGGGGTTTTCACAATAGCTGTGTTAGTTGCATAGCAAAGTGTCCACATTAGGCTTTATTATTTATTTAGTAGATTTTATTATTTGCTATTCAAACCAAGTACTTTAGATACAACAGGAAAGTAAGGGTATTGAAACCCCAGGGTTAGATCCTCAGACTGAATTTGAGGATTGAGAGGGAATGAGAAAGAAGGGAGTGGCTGATGCAGTTTAGAGAGTATTAGGAAAGAATCCCAAAGGATGAAAAGAATCTGGGTCCATTTAATTAAGACCCCAAAAGGAAGGGGAGTGGGGCTGGAAGCAGAGGCAGGAGTAAGGGCAAAAAGGAAAGAAAAAGGAAGGGTGAAAAGTGGGCAGCTAATGACAATCCAAGGACATTGGGTTCAGCCATAATGAGAATGGCTGCTTGTCCCACAAAAGGCTGCAATTTTTTAGCCTCTGAAACCATTGTTATTATTGTAATCATGCCCATAGGAAGACAAATTTGTCAAGTTCACTAGATTCACATAGCATACAGCCACAATTTGGGGAGCCATTGTGTCCCAGTAATGTTGTGCAGTATCATAAAATTTAGTGATTGCAGTGCTGTAAGACTTCTGCCTACAGTAAATAATCACTGTCAAACTCCAAAGTTTTTAAAATATGTTCTTTATTTCAGCTAGCATTTCTGCATCAATTTTCCTTCAATATTTTGGTTTGTTTAAAACGTGGAAAATTTAGTTTGAGGCATACAAATACTTTTTCAGCTTTTGAAAATAAGGGCAGTTAGCATGGGATAGTGTGCAGTTTTGCCAATGCGAGAACTAAATAGTTTTCCAAGGAAAATGTCCCTGACATGAACTTCCAAGGGAAAACCCCTACCTTGTCAATACCAGTATTATTCTGATAGGGCCTGAGCTAATAAATATGATGGTGTGAGGCAGAGTTTAATAAGTAAACAGCCGTGTCAATCATGATAAACATCTCTCTGCTCCCACCTCTGCTAATCTGTCACATGGAAAGACAATGCTGCTAGTAAAATCCAAATCCTCCTAAATCCCAACATTAGATTGTAAAATAAAATTGAAGTCATCAAATTAAAGCACAGAATGCACACAGAACTGTAGAACATAACATTTTCTACCACTCTGCCACGCTAGACTGTGCCATGACATGGATGATTTACACACAATGGGTATAAATGGAACCTCAATATCATATAGGTGATAAATTCTGTACCCCAAAATTGTTTTAGAAAACCTACACCTGACTTCACTGCAACATGGCAACATATCCTAGAGTAGACACACAAAAAATCCAAGATCTGATCTTACTTAAAGTCAATCTATTTCAGAAGGATAGTGAAATTTTTGCCATGAGGAGTCTGTTGCAGAAGGACTAGCAGTGCTATTTATGTATTTCCCTAATCTGCTTTTCTTTCCCATAGGGCAAAGAACACAAGTATAGAGCAGACTACAAAACACAGAAGTTTCGCTCAGAAAATCTGAATTATAAAAGTGTTGTAGATTACATCTGATTATTTACATGATGGACACGATAGCCATAACCTCTAATATAACACAAAGTGGTGTGTGGGGTCACAGGGGTGCAGGAGGGAGTTGACTCAGTGCTCTGTCACTCAGCACTATGGCCACACGGGAAGAGTTGATTTTGGAAACTCCTGAGTAAGGCAACAGGGGTGGGAAGCAGCAAATAAATGTGCTCTTCTCACAGATGCTTCTCTTTGCTTGCACAAGCAGGTGGGGGTTTCTGGATGGACCAAGTCACCCTGTCAGCCACTTGTTGCTGAATGGAGTGGCCAGAAATCACCCCTAGAACAGCTACACAGATAGAGCAATCCAGCAGATTCAACCTTCTCTGTTTCTTGGTGCCCTACAGCAAAGAAGTGCTTTCTAGTAGACACTCTGCCCTCGTCCATAGTAACATTTACAATTAAAACTAGGTCAATAGTTGAAACCATGAGGAACTAATTGTCTACATAACTGTAACATTTCTGGCACTGTGAAGACAAAGAAAGACAGAAAAACATATTTTGAAAGACTTGTAGAAATTCTCATTATGTAAGTCATTGCTCTTTGAACAGAAATAGCAAAAAAAGGGGAAGAAATGTCAGTTATGAATTTGCACAGATCTCCTCCCTAGAATTCCAAGTGGCTCTCTTGTCAAATTATGCAACACATTCTAAAATCTTCTCATATTTAAAAAATATGTAGTAATCTGCTTTGTAACTATTTCTGACTAAATGCACTGGCACTACAATTCAGAGCACAGCTCTACAACCTTATCAGGCAACTGGGAATGTTTTCTGGAGCAGCAAGTGAAAAAAAAGAAAATACAGTTAACAATGCCTTTACCTTCCTGACCAATATACTCTAGGTTCAGTGCCATAGATCAACATTACATTTGAATTATATCACCTTCTGAATCAATCTCCTATTGCTGAAATGCACTGAAAATATTAAAAAGAGAAGGAGGCAATTAACACAAAAAAAAGTACACAAACCTTAAATAAAACCACTTTCTACCACTTCGCTAAAATAAGCTTTTAGGCAGATGCTAATATTCTGAGCTGGCTGACAGCCTGAAATAAGTTTGTAGGAATCAGGTACCACAAATGGTTGACTCAGAGAGAATGTGAAGCCTCCTGTGAATTTATTTAGCATTTTCCTGATGTCCCACGTATCCTCAGTGGGGCAGACCAGATATGATCCTTGTCCTTGGAACATAAAACCAGTGCAGTGGTGTATGCAATGCAAAACACAGCTGTCATACAGAATGTGAGTGCCTGGAACAGGATCCTTAGTACCATCACACAGTGCTGCCACACTTTCCAAGTGCAGAACTGCTGCAAAACCCAGTCCATGCAGAGATCAGTCAAGGGCTGGGAGTGGATGAGTCACGAGTATCTGGAGAGTGACCTTATGTAGGTTACAATTTTAACTCTTGTAGTTTTTTCAGAATACAAAACAAACACAACTCAAACTAATTTTATTGAATGCTGCTACACAAACCCTTCATGTTGACTGCTCTCTGCAGAGTGCTTTAAAATAGAAGTTATAGCTATTTAACAGTTTTGAGAGTGCAGCTGAGACTGAACTCGACTAAAGTGAAGTTGGTTGCTGAATATAACTTCGCAGTAACTGCTGACTTCTCAAAATACATGTGCCTCTAAGAGTTGTTGCTACATCTCTAGTGGCAATAGGATATATTTGTAGTATTAAGTAGTGTTGGGATACATCAGGTTCTAGTTCTTCCTGAAGAACCCAAAGGTTTAGACCAGTTATCCAGATATAGAGCCTGAGGTTCTACACAGCATGCTATCTGAGATCAAACCAAATATCTAGGTAGTCATTTGAGCATTAAGCAAACAACTAAAAATGGGATTGGATTCCTAACTTGGTGGGTACATCAACCATCAACAACTATTTTATGTAGGAATTTGCAAGCATGAGCATCGTAACTAATTATTATAAGGTAAACTATGATGTAAATCTACATCATGCCTACCATAATCAGTAAATACAGGATGGCTTATACCTCACTAAGAGAAAGTTGAAGAGCTTCATGCTTACCACACGGTGAGGCAATTCCCACAGTAAAGCACTGCAGTAGAGGTAACACACAGGCCACACCAACGCTCACCCTTTCATGACTTATCTGAGCACCCATATCCTACATCAACTGTCTTGTTTTGGTAAAATATGGATCATGAACTGTTGTTCCAGGTGACCTTTCAAAATTCTATTCACATAAGGTAGGTTTGGCCTCTGAGAGCATTTAACAGCACAAGACAGTTGAGCCTCCTACATGGCATATTTCCATGTTCTCAGTGCAGTATATAGGGCAGAGGGATACCATTGTCATAAAAAACACACTCCTTGCTTCTTACCCATTAATTACCAGGAGCAGTTCTAAACTCATTTTATGCAGAAAAGGTTTGTATTTATGAGACATTAACTTGACTTTTATTTTATTAAATTTGGAAATATGACAAAACAGCCTACACTGCAACATCTCAGACGCGTTTGTGAAGTGCTTTAAACCCTTAAACCACACTGAATGCTAAATGTTAAATATCATGGTGGCAGGTGAAGTGCTATTGGTGCAGTAGTGAAAATGGCAGCAGTAGAACATTCCCAATATACTGAAACCAATCACTAAAATACTCTTGTTTATGTACAGCACAACTACAAGTGACTGACATCACACAGTTGTATCTAACCCACTATCTAGAGACTAAAGACAAGTTTTTCTAATTCCTTCTGATTTCAAGTTTCCATACTTGTTTTATTTTCCATACAAGTTTTATTTAAAGTGCTAAAAAATTACGTGCCATGTTAGAGGTGCCAGGTAAGCCGCTGTTACTGCTGTGCAATATAAATGAGAAGCCATGAGCTTTACTTACTGCTCTGTTTGAATACTGCTTACTCTGCTTCGAATTAATTTGCATTTAGGTGTGGGAATTTTACAAATGTGATATGGCAGCTCAAAATATTACTTTTCCCACATGAGCAAATGTCAGGAAAATTATCCATCTGCATTCACAACAGCACCCAACTGCACTGTGTCCTCCAATAAGATGGTGTCTGATGTCATTCAAACAAACAGATGCCTTCATTTCTTTCTCAGGGTGAATCAGGCAATATTCATATGTGACAGCATATGTATCACTCTGCTAGTGCTAGTTCCATTTTGTATCCTATTATTTTTCTCAAAATGTTCAGGTACACCAATTTGAAATTTTGTTTAGTAACCATTCGCTTTCCATCCAGATTAATTCATCCAAATATTACTGGGCTCATATGAAGGAATTTCCACAAGAATTATGTAAATGAAGGAAGTACCGTGCTAATATTTATTTATTTAACATCCCAAATCACACAGTTATCCTGAGCCAGGATCAATAATAATTCCTCTAATGAAAATGCAGTCACAAACAGAATGCCCCATCAGAAACAACAGCTTTCTAAACTAATCTGCTTTACAGATGAGTAAATTCACTAAACAACCTGCTAAACAAATACAAGCATGTTTACTTTCTACAACGCAAGAAAGGTAACAGCCAAGAAGCATTCCCAGGAACAAAGAACAAATAAGAAGCCATAAGTACTTAATTTTGAACAATCATAAGAGCAATAAGAGAGTGTTTTGCATCTTTGGCTACCTATATTAAGCAATTAACATCTCACAGTAAGCTGAATGACAAATAAATGCTGCAGATTGTTTGCTGCTGTTTATGCCTATGAAATGCGACTCCATTTCCCTGCACATATCCCATTTCATGAGGTCATATCAAATTGCATTTTGTCAGTGTTTATTAATTCAGCCTAAATCTAGTCATATGACACACAGTTCAGTGCACTCAGTATCAAAAAACCCACTTTCCATAATTCCAGTTATTTTTAAATGTGAATAGATGCATCCAATTAGCCATTGACTTGCACATTAAATTTATTGCATTTCAGGCATGTTTTTACCTACTGTTGAAGAGTCATTTAAAATACTACTTCCTTTTACTTTTAAATTGCAACCTACAGACTGTAGAGTTGATTTGCTCTCTCTGTAAGAGGAGGGACTTGAGCTACTGCTAATGGGAATTACTGAAGCATACCATTAAAGTTCTAGACAGCCTCAAGTTTTCAACAAGACTAAGAAGTACCGCTGTGCCACTTAGAGACTATTTTGTTAAAAGTAAAAGCTTAGCAAAGGAACAGAGGTAAATTTTCCTTCTACTCTGCTAAGATTAAATCTCATTTCAGTTGCATGCATAGGACTGCAAAAAATTAAATATGTACATTGAATCCAGAAAAACAGGGAGGAGAAAGAAGGGGATGAATAGAAAAAAATAAAGTTAATTGGTTTACCTGATACTGTACAACACTTTTCCAGTTTTAGAAATCCTCAGCAACTTGTTGTCAGTTGTGACATCATGGAAATTTGCTCCCTTCTCATTGGCAAAGAATAAATCTGGCTTCCAAATAGAGTCCAACATAGAGGGATCCAAATCCAGGGAATCATCAGGATATTCGCTGTAAGCCAGACGTGAGTCATTCCACTGCTGTCTCAAAAAAATGTTCACTCTGTAGTCCTACAGAAATGCCATGTAAAAAGGTTACTAAGCCACCAAAACTGGAAGCCTGCTTTAGCTTTCTTTATGCTCTTAGACTTACTACAGTACCAGGATTATAGCAACCATTTGTGTTATCCTTTGAACATCCGAGTTGTTATTTGAAAATAAAGTTGTAAAAATGCTGAGTTAAACCAACAGGTACATTTTCCAAATCAAAATTCCTTCACTGATGAGAAACATATTAACTGCAGCATCCATTATAAAATATAATCCTCTTTCAAATTCCATGAATTAACTCAGAGGTGCTTAGAAAGTCAAAAAATATTGCAGCTAGATATATACAATTTCAGCAAAGATGCTATGAAACTACCATTTAAATAAATTGGTTCCGATATGCAAATCAATTATGTCTAATGTACTCATGAATAGTTGCTAATTCCAGTGAAGGCAAAATTGAATAGAAGAAATTAAATCAGCACTTCTTATTTACTATTTGTTTCCTTTTTCTATCTACTGTATCCTTTTCTCTGTATGTTCCTTCATTTATTCCTCCTTCTCTGCATCCCATTAAAATTGGCCTAATTGTATTCTTCTGCTCAGTGGTCTGTTAGTCACAACTGGGAAAGGCAGCAATTATTTAGAGGTTCGTTTAGAACCAACATTAACACTGTCAAGAACTGGTTATTAAAAGGGAGTGTGAAAAGACCTTTTAGGGTCTAAACTCTTTGGAGGAAATGGAAAGAAGCAAATGCTTATTTTTCTAATCCTGAGCTTCCAAAGTCAGTAAATAAGAGATTCCTCTCCTCCAACTTCCGTTGCTTCATAGCATATTTACCTGAAATTACTACTTTTAACTTGCTTGTGAACACTCTTAGAAATACATCTACTCTTCCTCTAAAAGAAAAATATTTATATCGATTATATTATCCAAAGACACATTTTAACTAATAATTCTGTCAAGAGGACAAACTGTTCACATTTAGGATTTGCTTTATGGTAACCACAGTACATTAAAAATGGCAGGACTTTGATTTTGACTTGGAAAATGTATGAGCTGACCTGGGTTTCGCTAAGAAACTGAACTGCATAGTCCAAAGTACTTATCATTCTTGAAATGTAGATAAATATTCCTGCTCTGATTAGAGCTGCAGCTTGCTCTATATGCAGAATCTGTGAAGGAGCCCCTCGAAGCTTCAGCTTCCCCACCCTTTGCTCGGTAGGGTGGTAGTGAGATGTGCTGCTGCCCTGACAGAATATTTCTGATGTCCAAACTAGTGCAGTTTTTGAACCCAATGGGATGATGCTTTACAGTCTCAATTATGAGCATGGCTTTTCTTTCTTTTGTTTTCATTTTCATTCTGGTGTTGGGTAGATGTGAGTCAAAACAGGAATGTCTACTAATCAGAGCAAGACAGACCTGACAGAGGTCTCAAAAATAGCAGGTTTATTAAAGATACTTACAAAAGTCGATATTGTACTTTTTATAATGGTCTTGTTTCAGACATCTAATGATCAAACAGCTACTTGCAGTTCTGAGCTTATAAAATATCATCACATCTTGTGAGGATGGACTATCCATAAGCATACTATCCTTCATTTCTTGGTCTTAGAAACTGTGAGTGTCTTATGTTTATAACATATCTTTAAATTTATATGTGTCTTTAAGTCTATATGTGTCTTAAACTTTATATGGGACAGCTTTAGTTATAAATCCAGGAAAGCATTTAATTTTAATTCTGCAGAAAAGAAGGCAGGAGGTATCATCAGCAACTGCTGATAGAATAAAACTGCTACAGCTAGTTGTGTGACTCCCTTTAATTTTATTTTGTAGTAAGATATATAATGAAGTCTATGGAAAGTGGAGGGACTTTTCCCTTATGGATACAGAAATCACAAGTAAGTCAAATCAGTAAGCTATATAGAAATATATAAAAAAGGTGCTTTCATAAACTTCAGTGGTTGGTAATTTAGATAATAAAAAACAGTCTGAAAAATCTTTGTTTGTAGAAGAGCTTGATATGATGATGATATATTATACCAAAATCATAAATAATGCCAATAGGATTACACTACATTTTTCAATATGTCCCTTCACAAATATATCTGAGCCATCACACCAATACACTGAGAAATGCTTTCTCCCTGCAATTCTTGTTGTTAGAAACAAAACAGAACTGAATCCTTTGTTGATGTCTGATAGGTTTTGCATATATATGTATAGATATTTTAATGAGAAATAAAAATGGAAATATAACATGCATGTAATAAAAACAGCATTATTTTTTCTCCTATGCTTGCAATACAAGCAGTTGAGAGGGATGTGTGTTTACACATTCAGATCTAATCATGTGCAGAATTTTGAATTTACTTTTCCTGTGCTAACATTGTAACTATCTTGTGAAGAAAAATTCTCTTGAGAATGGTAGAACAACATGGAGCTGAGGCAGACTACAGTGTGTATTTTGCAAGTTCCTGAGGGTAGAAGTGGGTGGACTGTAGTAATGTACTCCTACACAACCATGAGTACACCTGCTCTGCAAATTCTTTCTGACAGCACCACCGCTCTGAACAAGGAGTGTGGACCTGAAGATTCAATCTCAGTTGCAACATCAATGCCAGCAATAGCTCAAGGCCACTCAGATAAATAGCTTTCCTCTGTTGTCAAGCAGTAAGATCAGAGTAATACAAATATACTGAAAGAATATTAATCTGATTAGTTTCAGTAGCTTTATCTGAAGATTTAAGGACTCAATCCACAGATACACTTAGTTTATGTTATACGAATGTAGATAGAAATCATCTTTCAGCAAATCCAAATCCAGATCCACTGCCCAGAGGTTCAGCTCTGGATCCCTTTGCTTTCAGGCATTGCTGTGGCACGGTAGTGCAGGGGAGCCTCCCTCCCTCTTCAGTGCTGTTTTCTGCCTCTGAACTGACTCTTATCTTAGACCTTAGCTTTCCTCTCAACTTTTCGTCCAACAGCAGTGGTTGCCCAGGAGTTGAGTCAGCTGTCTAAGACAAACAGATGATTTAGCTGGCTTTCCATGAATCGGAGTGGCTTACCAAAAAGACTATTCTCTCCCCAAATCCTAAATACACATGCTAACCGTAAAGTAGCTGTTTAATGACATGCAACAGAAAAAGCACTTGGTTACCGATGTACCTAAGCATGCAAGGTGTCCCCAATGGCTTCAGTGGGACCCTTTTATGTAGTTAAAACTCTACTTGTGAATGAATCATGATCTCACAAGCTTATTTGTAATAATTTTCTAGTTAGAAGATAGTATCATACAGCCACGATTTTATAATAAAGGAATGGCATTTTTTTCCTGCTAACATAAGTACTTAAAACACATCTGGAGTTTGATGCATTCATCCCAACGGAGAACCTGCTGCATAGTGTCAGTCATTGATTATAGGGCATAACTACAATAATAATGTCCTCACAGTTATTCATTTCTGTAATTAACAATTAGCTTGTCAATGTACACTGCTCTTAGCTTCTCCTACAGCTGATAGCTAAAAAATCCTGGCCATTAGCAACACTGAACATCTGAGTTCTTTGGGATGCTGCCCAGGCTGATGTAGATTACTCATCTGTGATACTCAACTGCAGTCATGCTTGCAGTGAATTTTCTGCTGAATACTGCATGTGTGAATGCTTCCAAAAATAGATACAGAACTTACTGGCATAACTTCTTTATGCAGTGAAGTTACTCAGGATCTTTTTCTCTTTCTTTGAAAGTTAGGGCTTAAATGAAAGGCAAATGAATCAATGAACAAAATGTCCAACTACCTCATCTTGACTCTGGCCTTTTTTTTTTTTTTTTTTACTATTTTCACTTTGGTATAATATATCATATTAATATGGAAGAAAAACATTTTTTTTTGCAGGAAAAAAATCTATTGGGATACTGTCCCATATGTGCATTATAGTGCAGAAAGACTGATACATATGCATTTTGTTTCTCTAGATCTTTGGGACTAAAATTCATGAAGAGTCTGTGGAATTCATCCATGTGAACAAGCACAAAATCCTGTTTTATTTCTGAATTAAAAGTTTTAGCTTTTAGAAGAGTATGTTGGACATGGCAGTTGTGCTGGCTTTTCACACAGGGAGGAATTTTATCCTGCTCTCTGTCATAATCAGGGAACAGAAACTACTCTTCCCAACGTTATTGAGAGCCTGGCTTACTGAATTAGTAGGTCTGGGACTGTAATCGTGTTTTCCATGTTAATTCCTCCTACTGAAAGCTTCTCTAAACAAGTTTTCATCTCCCAAGTTTCCAATGAACTGCTGTAGATTGTCCAAGTTATATTCCGATAATGTCCCTTCAGTATATACACATGGTTTCACTAAGCATTCCTCTCCTCTGAGATGGGAGTGTCTCTATCGAATTTCCAATCCAGGCTTTTAAATGAATCGTTTAGTTTTATGTCAAAACCATCAAGAGCATTTTACAGGGAAAAACGATTCCTAGGAGTCAAACAAAACTTGCTATTTATCACAAGGGCTGCCAACAGTTTTACCACATGATTATATCTATTTCAGAAAGGCAAAGTAAACAGAACAGCAATTGATGTCTGCCTCTCAGAGCAGACTCCTAGAACTAGTCACAATAGTCATTAAAGAAGTGACAGCATTAAGAAAATCAATATCAAACCATTGAACAGCATCTTAGAGAAATCTTTCCACACTTTCAGCAGATATTATGAACAAAGCAAAATAAGAAAGCCAATAGTCTTTGTTTTCATCTACTTGAATGTTTGGCTGTTTTCAGCAAAATGTGTTAATGAACATTAGAAAGGTGCACATTAACATATTTGATAGAAGGTAAAATGCAATGAGGGGATTTAATCAAAGCAATGAAGGAGTCTAATTAATGCAATCAGCATTAGCTCGTGCAAATATTTTCATTGAATGCCATCTTGTAAAGCTAGTGACGTGCAGGAGTCTCGCTATTTAATGCTATGCTGATGGCTCTGCACACCAGGATCAACAGACATGGCTGAGTAAAAAAGGTACATTCAGAGCTATCCTCTAAGAATCCTTTAAACACAGAAAACAATTGAAGTTTTCCAAAAATAAGGAAAATGGAGTCTGTTGATAATTATGTTACATCATTATATGCTTTTTTCCCTGTCATTTTAAAATTAATTTTCGTTTTAAGTGTTTCAAAAATATTACAGATACATACTCTAAACCAATAACTTCTCTGTTTGTTTTATAGCTCTGTATGTTACAGATTGTCAGTTATAGTAGAGTCTTTCCCACCCTATTTAAGAAAGCAATCTGGCCTAGCAATTATTTGTCTTTTATCTCTAGAAAACTTTAAATAACAGGTTGGGTTTTAAATAAAATTATTTAGGAGCAGAAGATTTGTGTTTCTATATTCCTTAGGCACCACTTTCTGAAATGATGGCAGGAACTACAATCAAATCTAAGTGAATATAAACAAAATACATAATTCAGGCTAAATATCTGCTCTTTCTTCATAATGCAAGGCTTGCAAGGCAGTATCTATTCCATTTTATAGAAAAATAGCTCTCTGGTTTACTTCAAGTCTTTTTATGGGTATCAAGTTCATTTTTAGTTACCAGGAACTCAGTCCTCCAGGAAGCCAAGCACCTTTATTGCCTCAGGCTTCAGCAAATCCAGTAAGACCTGGATGCTGTGTAGGAATCCCTGGAAAATAGAGTTCTGACTACATTGCCATTGCTTCAAAAGTGCCATAGATATGAGCACCTAGTAAGTATTATGGGTTTATCACATTATGATGAGAAAGCCATCAAAAATATCTCTCTGGATTAACCCTATAGTAAAGTGTATGTATGCTTGAATAAACAACTAATCTTTTTTGTTAATTTTTGGAAAAGGAGATTTAAAAACTCAGAATTTTTTTAAATGGACCCAGAAGAATATTTTTTATTTTTCTTAGCAAATACTGGGAAAAAAAAAAAAAGCTAATAGATTGCTAGCCTTCTAGACTAAAAAAATAAAAAGGTTGGAGTAAAATTTAAATTTTCTTTTTTTCAGCTTGATTTTACTCATTTTAAATTTCGGAAATTTTTAAAATAAAAATCTCATATTTAAAAGAACAATAGAACTATTTATTTTTTGATTTATCAGAATTCAGTCAAAATACACTTCCTAGTACCAACTTAACTTCAAAATACCTAAGCTTTATAGCTATATTTTCTAGTCATTTCACTCAAGTTTTTCATTCACTGCAGTTACTGATGTGGCTGCAGTTCACAGAGATTTATCTAAGTCAAACAAGACTGCTATCTGAAGCAGCAGATAATTCAGCATGTGGTGTAAAACACACTCATATACGGAGCAGTTGGCAGGGAGCCCCATAGCTGAGCTCCAGCCATTCCTCTGTCTCTTCAGTGCTGAGAAAGCAGGTTTGCACACACCTACCTATATTTGCTGCCATCACAGCCACTACAGACCATACATAGCTACATAGCTGCATTTAGACTTGATAGGTGAGTTTAATAATTTATATATCTCTTTATATGATTATCTTATATTTATTTTTTTGCTATTTTATTATTCAGATGGTAGGTTTTTGGTAGCTTAATAACTTAGCAAATGTCCCCACGTCCTGAGCATCCCTATTCTACATCACATCCCACTCCTTCACAAGATGGCTTCAATGACCAGTCCCACTCACCATTGTAGTTTCTGCTATTGAACCAAAGCTGTTGATAAATATGTTGCAGGTAACATTTACAGGAGGACCTGCAAGTTGAACAATAAATAGAAAAATTGACAGGTTGTGTTCATGACATATATTAAGTACTGTTGTTCTCTTGCCAATGACATCATAGCACTTACCATTGTGGTTTCTGTGACTGATCCAAAACTGTTGATAAAAATATTGCAAGTAACGTTTACTGGAGGACCTGTGGAATGCAATAAAAATGTTGCAATATACATTGAAACAATAGTACAGATCCCTCAGCCTCCGTACAATCTGGTACAGATGTGGCTGAAAACAAGTAGAAAGTGAGTTTTCCCAAATACATCATGTAAATTTTGATCAAAAGAAAAACATTATCGACACTAATTTACTTAACCTAGTTTCATTGGAAGTTATTATATAAATACACAGAACTACATCCTTGCATTTAAAGATTCACAGGAGAGTTGAGCGAGGGCTTTTTTCTTATCCACAGTAGCAGCACAGAATATACTTTAGCACTGCAACCACTCCCCTCTCCCTTCTCCCTTCCTCCAGGACTTAAAAGATTGTCTCTCCACATCTACTCCACTCTGTAGACAAAGGCTTGCTGTTGAAATTCCCAGCAAGGGCCACTTTTCACATTGACTCCAGTCCACTGAAAATTGACTAAGACAAGCAGCTCTTTGTGCACCTGATCTGGATATGTCTGGCTTGCCATAAACAGATATTTTAGCAATCTCTGTTCTGGCTTGACACAGCTTTCATTAAACAGCTATTTGCATTCTCTTCCCTCCCACCTCCTTTGCTGGTGTTCAGCAGTCACTGACGTGTAGCAGAATGAACGGGGACTTAATATTTAATTAGTTGTCTATTAGCCTCCTTGATTTTTCAGGTGTGATGAAATAAACAGGGGTTCTCAAGTGAATCAACAAGGATAAATGCTAAATTCCTGAATTTCAGTCACAGAAAAGTTGGTACAAGCATTGAGTATCAAGTACTTTCTTCTTTCTTTTCCCATTATTATTTTTAATCACATAATTTTCCTTATAAATAACAAAATAATGTCAGTGCAGAGAATATAAATACCCACGTTTGTCTTCATATTTAGATCTGAAACTGATTTAGAAAAGATGGAAACATTATTGATTTTTTTTTTTTTTTTTGACAAATGGAAAGATAAAGTAATGAGCTCAGTGAAACCCAGTACAATGTCAGCTTCCTGAGTGCTAGATCACCCACCTTCAAGGAAACAAGCATGTTGGCTTGGGGAATCAAAATCACAACAGTAAGATGTTTGGAGGCTGTTAAATTCCAATGAAGTGTGCTGTCTAACTCATTTTTTTACAAGAACTGTTTTTAAGACACTTCCTTTTTTTGTTGCAAATGTGTTTTCACTTTCAACACCAAGCCAAAACAAGCCAAATAGTCTGCTATTCTCCCTCCATGTTATCCTTTTTGTTCCTTTTTATTGGTGGTATTTCTACTGGCTGGGCACCTTGACCAACATACTTTGCATCGAGACAAACTGAATCACTGAATCATTGAAACTGGAAGGAACCTCTGAAGATCACCTAGTTCCCCTAGTCTCATTTAGTCTTGGAGCAGGATCAGCTAGAGCAGGTTGCTCAGGACTGTGCCACATCAGATTTTGAAGATATCCAGAGATGAAGACTCCACAGCTTCTCTAGGCAACCTGTACAGGTGCTCAGCAACCCTCAGTAAAATGTTTCTTTTATGTTTACATGGAATTTCATGGGTTTCAGCATGAATCCACCACTTCTCATTCTGTAACTAGGCACCACTGAGAAGAATCTGGCTCTATCTTCGTTATTTACACCCCATCAGTTATTCATGCACATGGATGAGATCCCACAGAACCTTCTTTTCCCCAGGCTGAATGGCGTCAGCAATCTCAGTTTCTTCCAATAGTCTGTTCCATGTTGCAAGAGACAGTATAAAAAACCTCACTAAAGCTGAAATATATACTACTCTCCCCTTATTCATGAAACCTTTTAAGTCCTCATAGAAGGCTACTAGCATTGTAACAAATGATTTTCCCTTCCACGTTGACTACCACCAGTCATCTTGATGTCTGGAAATGGCTTCAAGAGGATTCGCTCCAGGCTTCAAGGTAAGGCCAGCCGATATGTAGCTCCTGTATTCTCTTCCTTGTCCTTCTTATAGCAAGGCGTAGCACTGTTTTGCCATGTGATGAGGAACCTCCTCCAGTTGCCATGATCTTTCAAAGATAATTAAGAATTCAACCACCTAGCTTCCACAGCACTTTCACAGAATATTCTGAGTTAGAAGGGATCCACAAGGATCATCAAGTCCAGCTCTTAAGTGAATGGCCCATGCAGGAATCAAACCCACAACTTTGGTGTTCTAGTCACCATGCTCTATTTATGGGAATTTCTTATGGAGTCACCTGTGTCCAATTTACCTAAATTCTCTGTAGCCTAATTCTTACCCACTGAGTTTTTATTGATCTGGACTTTTTCACAGGTCTCAGTGGCATGGGATTCCAGAAGATCATGTAAAGACTGTGGTGAAGGAGGTGTTGAGTCCCTTGGCATCTTCCCATGCTCTTTGTCAAGCTTTCTTTAATATCAAGATGTTGTCTTGAAAAGCTTTCATATGTGAGCATGAAAGTTCCAGTTCCTGAGTGCCAGCAGAACCTAGTAAATATGCTTAACTATGTTAGGAAAACATGCTTACATATGTTAGAAAACCTGCTACTGCATCATAGACTACAGTCCAGGTGTACACTGAGTAGGTATCTGCTGGAGCACTGCATCTTACAACAAAGCAAATACCTCCCTTCATTTCCCTACTCAATTACATAATTATATGGTGTCATTTACTCGCCTTCTGCTGGTAGATGTGGAACAGTATAAAAACTCAGCAAACTCAGTTAAAAAAAAGAAGAGAAAACACTAGGTTTGTGAGGTTTGTGAACACTGGAGGAATCTGAATGTAAGTATCTTGAGGGAATTGTCTAATGTAGTTGCCAAATCACTCTCCATGATACTCTCCATGGCAATCAGGTGAATTTCTTGGTGAGTGGTAAAATGGAAGCATTGCACCCACTTTTAAAACGCGGAGAAAAGCAGACCCTGGGAACTACTGACCTGTCAACCTCACCTCTGTGCCTGGGAAGATCGTAGAACAGATCCTCCTAGAAGCTGTGCTATGGCACATGGAGGACAGGGAGGTGATTCGGGACAGCCAGCATGGCTTCACCAAGGACAAGTCCTGTATGACCAACCTAGTGGCCTTCTACAGTTGAGTGACTCCACAAGTGGACCAGGGAAGGGCTACAGATGTCATCAATCTGGATTTCTGTAAGGCCTTTGACACAGTCCCCCACCATATCCTTCTCTGTAAATTGGAAGGGTATGTTGGCTTTGCTCAGCCTGGAGAAGAGAAGGCTCCAGGGACACATTATTTTGGCCTTTCAATACTTAAAGCAGGCTGGTAAGAAAGACAGGAACAAACTTTTTTAGCAGGGCATGCTGCAATAGAACAAAGGGTAATGGTTTTAAACTAAAACACACTCCATCCTGGAAGATTTTTCTAATCTAATAGTTCATTTAAAATGAAAGCAGCAAACTTCTGTGAAGTACAGCCAAGGTTTGAGAACACAATCTAAAGGTCTTCAAAGGCAATGGAAAAATTTAATTTGACCTTACTGCCTAAAATCTAAAAAGAGTTTACACTACCTGTAAGAAAATTAAGCAAAGTATACTTTGCAACTAAATCCTTTTCTACCCCTAGTTTTCCTTTTGTCACCTCCAACACAACAAGGTGCCTCTCAGAGCACGTTCAAGATAATCAAAGTGATCTTTGAGTAATAAGGAAAATGTCTGTTTCTTGAAAGGACTCAGGAAAAGAAACACAAACCAAGCCCAAACCAGGCAGCTAATGCTCAAAATCAACCAGAAAGTAGATGTCTGGTATTCTGACAAACAGCTAAGATATCACTTCTGTTCCCTGCAGCTCCATTTTCCCTGCTTCCCCACAGGGTCTGCTGCTGCTGCTAGTCAACAAGACTCTCTGATACACTGCCTTCTTGAAAAACCCTGACATTATTATGTGTCATACACCTCCTGTGACTTCAGGGCACTTAGCACTTACAGAAACTCAACACTCAACTGCTCACCTTAACCACAAAAAACCTGAATATACAAAACATTCCCCTGAATTTGCTGTGTCATGTTGCCTCAAAATTCCTGTACCAAAGGTGTCTATGATCTTGTTGCCATCTGGCTGGAGAATGAATCTTTTCCTTATTAGCTGCAAGAGGGGGTGAAGCCATCCCAACATGTGGGACAGTCCCCATGAAACAAATATGTTTGAGCACCATCCAGCTCCTAACTCCAGCCTTTGCTAAGTATTCTCCAGTATTGACAGCACACAGCCACAAATCTGCCTCCATTTGGTACATTCTTGAGAAGATTTACTTGTACTCTTGCCCTGAAGATCATCCTAACTGCAACTAACCATATCTGTAGCCTCCAGTTCATCCCAACTCTTGTCTTTTTTTGGTGTAGAGTTTCCAGGTTGCACTTGGCAGCCTTTTCCCCTTCACATTAATTTAAACCATTGTGCTTAGTAGGAATACTTTAATCATACAAGAGCTTTTTAAACTGATACCTGTGCACTTGCCAATTGTCTTTGATATGTGTATTTATTAAGGGATTTTTTAAGACAAACTAAAGTACAGTACAAACACACAGAGAACTGTGGGCAAAGCAGAGAGATGCAAAAGCAAAAATGAGCGACAATGAGGCAGAACCACCTCACAGAATGAAAGTGAAAATATTGGCAAGAAATTTACAGATCTGCGAAGAATATTGTCTTTTTCTAAATGTAGTGCTTCTTGTCTACCTTCTGACTTTGGCCCTTGTGACAATACATAAAGTTTTTTACACCATCTTGGATGGTTTATTTTGTTCCCATATACATGGGAGAAAGGTGAGTCAAACCCCCATCTCCCCTTGCAGAGAGCAGGATAAACATCAGGACTGTTTGAAAAGACTAAAATCAATCATGCTTGGTGTGGAGATAGAGCAGGGATCCAGGAACAGGATCAAGGGGCAAAGTGGGGAAGCAGTGATCCCACCAGGGACTGAGCATCCTGAGAGGCAGGGATTTCATGTCTGAGCTCAGAGGGCAGTGATCAAAATGAGGGAGAGGGCAGGACAAAGACCCACATGCTGACCTGAGCACCAGTAACTCATATCCCAGGACAGCAGAGAAGGGTAGAGGAACTTGTTGGAGACGGTTTTTTAATTGCTAGTGCCAGAGATAGCTGGGGGTTTAGCAACCATTTATCCCCAACCAAACTAAACAGCCTCCAACATCCAGCACAGTCTTCATGAGGCCTGAAACAGAGCTAACCCCTATGGAGGGCTCTGCTTCTGCAGCTGCAGTACTACAGGTGCCTGAACTACCACTTCAAGAGCTTGCCAATTCGTCTCTTCATAGCCCTGCAGGCACATCCCTGTAAGTCAGACAGCAAGGATGAACTGCTGCTGGGACACCTCATCTGGTCATGGTCATTAGACAGGAGTCAGTTGTTCATCATCCTAGCCTCCTCCCTGTTCAGTGTGGCAGACAGGATAAAGACTGGAGGCATCAAAGGCAGCTCAGCCTATTCTGTGGCCAGGGACCATGGATATTGGGCCAGGGAGAGAGAGGCAGCTTTGACGCACTGGGAAAGTTCCTCTCCATCACAGGGATCCTGCAGCTCCTCCAGAAGCAGTGCAGCTAGCACGCTTGTTTTCAAGTACCTGTATAATGGGGAGCCCAAACCCTGGTGAGAAAATTTACACGATTTAATGAGTTTGCTTAAGGTTCTAGTAAAGAAAGCAGAAGGTAGACCACAGGTAGTCTTTATTGCAAGCACCTATGGAAGACTTCTCTCTTTCCCTATCCTTCTGCCTCTGGGCAAAACCAATGTTTTCGTCTATTTAAATATCATCATCTCATTAGATGTTAACAGCTAAGTCACAGGAGGCAAAATTAATGGCACCGATACAATATAGTTACCCTAAGGCTTACAAATCAGGGTGACATTTTTTGTTGGGGAGTGATGCCTTTCATATATGAGGTTGTCTTTCTATGGGATTTCTGTCAAGTACATCACCCTAACCTCTTAAGTATAATCACGTCCAGTAAGCAGAGAATTTCTTCTTCTTTAGAAGTGTTCAACACAATCCAATGTGGATTATTAAGCCTATGTCACTTATTATTCATTGATGACAATTGTACCTACTAAGAAAACAAATAAACAAAACTCCAAATTAAAAAAAACAAAAAGCATAAAGGCAGAGGTCTCAAGGACTGTAGTAATTGTATGGTACTTTGCACTGATGCAATTTGCTGGTAAAATCAAATAAAGACAAGATTATTGTCTGCTTCATCAAGCTAAAACCAACATCCTCTGAAAGTTCATCTGTCATATATAATAACTTAGCTTGCTGAGAATGCCATTTCTCCCGGTAGGAATACAGCAATGGTTTTGGTTGCTTACTGGTGCATCTAAGACTCAGAATCATATTCTGTGTAATCAATATACATTTATGATCAGCAGAATAAGGCTAAGAGCCCCAAAAGCACTTACAGAACCAGAGGAAAACCTGAGGAGATCTTTAGATGCCTACATTCTTTTTAGGGCTCTCATTCCCATTGATATCACTCAGATGAAATATTACCAAGTATCTGACAAATATATGTGAGCAACACCACTTATTACAACAGTTATCTTGCAGACTCGGGGAGACACAACATGCCCTACCTACAGCAGGTGAGAGACAGAGGCAACACTGAACAGTATCAACAGGAAAGCATTACAGATTGCAGAAAGTACAATTTTTCCCTAGTTCCCACTTCCTATTTCCATAATGCACATGCAGGCACACACACAAATATAAATGAACAAAGTAACACAAAGAGAACTCTACTATTACATGAAGATTTAAGCTGCTTCCTTCACTTCCTTGAAAAAGTATCTGAGCAAGAACACGGCCTTGTGACATGTCCTGGATATAAAAAGGGCAAGTGACATTCCAGAACTGAAAGCTCTTCCTGAGCAAAATACCACTGAGGTCTCACAAGACAAATACCCCAGTGACTGTCAGGTGCAGGTGACTACAGAAAGAGTCATAGAACGAAAATTCTCTGGAGTAAGTACAGCTGAAGCCATCTCACTATATATACATGGATACAGCTTGAGCTCAAACAGTGAGTAGTCAATTTCTGAAGTGGTATGTGAGTTTTCAGCTGTGGGACTATTGCTGAATGTAACAGGAGTCATGCCGGTAAAATCCTATCAACCTTTTAAGGAAGGGGAATCCCTGCTAAGATGCACTTTTTTGTGCCTTAAAGAGCTTGTGAAAATTGTTGGATTGGCATGCTTCACATTCAGTGTATGCTTTTGTCCACAGACCCAGTTCTGGAAGAAGAAGGTAAGTCTCACACTACAAAACCTCTTCAGTTCTGCATTTGGCATTACAGGATAGTCCATATGATGTGTCCATTCTTCCCTGACTCTTTCTGCTGGGGCTGATAACAGAAACATGTATTACTGTCAGCTCTGGGTTACAGTGGGATATATCCACACGGGTCATCTAATAGACACTGCACAAGAACAATTTTCAGGCACTGTTTCACTTCACTTCACAAACCAGGAGTTCAGAAAAGCCCTTTAAACAGTTGACATGTTCCTCATTCCCCCAGCTAACCTGAGCTAGTCTACAAAGAATATATAGCCACAGCAGTCACGACAGATTGTATAAATGCTCTAGAGCTGGCTTTCATGTGGGTAGTTTGAGGGATGGTACCAAGGTAGTCATGGCAGGCTGGAATTCACTGGAGGCCATTAACCTCATACACTATAGCATGTTTTGAGCTCTGCATCATCTCAGTGTGGTGCAGAATACCTCTGAGCAAATTACTTAAAAGCTAACTCAGATATTTCTACACAACCCTCAGCAATACTTGTGACTGAATGCGGCCAGTCCCAGAACTAAAGTCTTCCATGTGCAAATGAGACTGTGAAAATAAATCTGAAAAACAGTGAGTCAGAAATCTTACATCTGGAAACTTCCCATCGGAACTACAAGCTTACAGTACAAAGTTATTTAGTATTTATGTCAGCTTAAAAAATATTCAAATCAATGCTTTAATCTTTCATATGTTTATCAAACTCTTTTTCTTTCTCTGAGCTTTCCACTAATCTTTCAAATCTTCCTATTCCAAATCATGCCGAGCATCTCACCACAAAACATCTCTTTCTAAAGTTTTTCTTCTTCCAGTGCCACAGAGCAATGGACATTTGTGGAACTTAAATTGCTTGCTTTTTTTCTGACACGCAAAGACACAGGCACCTATTTCTTTTCTTATCAGTCACTGAATTGGCTCTCAGCTTCAGTGCGAGCAGCTACAGAGATGCTCCTCACATCTGGTCCTGAAAAGCTGCTCGGTTACTTTGCATTAATGAAGACAGAGCTCTTTGCTGCTGACCAGCATGTGAACTGCAAAATATGTGCAGGGGCCTGGGACCCTCCTGAATGTGGTTAAATAAAAGACAGTGTTACATCTATAGTCATGAAATCTGTACTCCAGTATAGGGTCAGATAAACTCCTTCTGGGTAATCTTATTATTAATAATATTTTATGAAGCCAGAGTAACCAACTCATCTAAGAGACTGCATGGAACCACAAGATAAAAAACGTCCACTGAGAAAAGCAGGCAGGAGGGGAGATCTACTTAATGAAAAAAAAAAAGGTATTAATAATAATTTTAAAATGTTTTATTAAAATAAAACCAGCCAAGGTTCCTATTTTTAGTCAGAATTAACTGCTTCATTTTCCTTGGCAAACTCGCTTATATGTTTAAAAAGAACTGTTTCTTTTCCCCTTTCTCTAAATATGTCTTATTTTGTTCCTTGTCAGTGATTCTGATCTTGTGTTGCAAATATTAATACAATCTCAGTTATAAGCCTCAATAGGTACAGTCTCAAATACAAGCCTTGGTCAATACCTCTCTGTGGCCCCAGAGAGGACTCAGAATTGATTTTAACTCCTCTCTTGTTCCCCTAAGCCTCAGACATTCATTTTATTTCACAATTCTGCCAGCTTTTCCTTTACTGTCTCCACAATGTTCCTTGCTTTACTGTCTGAAGAAAGAAAGCATTTTGGGTGACTAACATTAAGAACCAGACATTGATTTATGGCTTCTATGGAATTATACAGCAAACAATACACAGGACACAGATGAACAATGGGATTTAGACAAATGCAAGGGCTCAGGGATAGGGACAAATGACAACAGAAACGGTCAGGAGCTGGTATAGACGTCAATCAGCAACAGGTCAGAGACACACTGACTGACATACTCACCACAACTGGTGCTGACAGAGTAAGATTTTCCTTTAATTTTCAATTTTTTGCCTCCTTACAGTTCAACTAATTTCCATACAATCTTTGCAGAGATTTCTTTGAAATTAATTCCTTTGTCCTGACTCTCCCCTTCAATGTTCCCATCAGCTGACCTGTTGCCAGTTTAACTCGGCCTTCTATCCCTCTCCCTTACACATCCTCTCCTTTTGGGAACCTCCTATCTGGTCTCCCACATCCTAAATACCAAAAAGGATCTGTGTGATTTCTAGTGCAAGATGTCCTTAAAGTACTTCTTGGGTGTCTTTCACAAGCAGTTTTTCTGTCATCAGTTCTTCCTATATATAAAATGGCTGGAAGAATGGGAGGAGAATGAGAATTCTTCACCAGCCTAGAAAACAAGCATATCATAAACTGACTGGCTTCCTTTTTTATCAATACTAAACCACCTTCTCGATGCAGGATGCTCACTGCATTGCTGTGAGGAGCATTATGTGGCTTTCACAGAGGCTCCGAGCTCTGCTGGCATAAACCATGTTGTAGGGTAAGGGCATCTGGTCTTTTTCTGGATTCTACCACCAACAGTCATGCTGAGCATAAGTCTTCTACAGAGTCATCCAAATGAGACTATATCCATATTGAGGGGCTTATTGACCTGAATTGAATCTGACCCTAATTATTTATAACTTTGTTAAGTCAAACTTTTGTTTTATTTAAAAAACCCAAGGGAGTTAAAATCTGGTTTTGACAGATTGTGTGCGCTTTACCTCACACAAAACACACCTTAGAAGTGTGACAAAACCAAAATTCTCAGGGGTATGTAGCCAAAGAGTGCAAAATTATTCTCAGGAGTACAGAGCCAAAGAGCTGCAAAATTCTCCCAGATGTTTATTTTAGGATGGTTCCTAAAAACAGACTGGCCAAAGGCTTTTAACACCTCAGACTGCTCCATCTGATGGGATATCACTGAAAAAGAAAATTGCTACAATCTGAAACTTATGTGGAGTGAACACATCTTCATTTTTAGTTTGACATGGGGAGAGTGTGTGCACGTGTTTATGCACAGGCAATGGGCTACATCCATATCTGGAAAAAAAGGAGGTTTTACATATGCTCCTGGTTTGGCACCATGCATGTAATTTGCATCTCTTCAGCAACTGCTTTAAACTGTGAGAGTTTAGAACAATAGTCTGAGCAAAAGTGTTCTGTTATTTTATTTATTATTTAGGAATAATCCTTTATCAGACATAGTAAACAGTACAAGAAGAAATAGCAATTCTGATAAGATGGTTTCATAGCCTGAGACATAGACATAAAAACAACACACATTGGGATTAGAGGCAGCCTAACATAATGAGTATCGATCTGGTAAACTTTAATCCTAGTTTTTCCCTGACTAATTATGCCAGTTTAAGGAAAGTATTTACCTCTTCTTAGACATATTTTCCCAAGTACAAAAGCCAGGGAGATAACCCACAACTATGTTCCTGGGATGGAGGAAGAATGAGTGTGTTCATGCAATGTGTATCAATTGAGTGTTGGTTACCATGCTTTGAGGGAAAGTGCCCACAACTCAGCTAGTTGTAGGTGTGCCCAGTTGCTTCTATGCAGCCTGGGGCTTTGGAGACACAGAAACACACAGGTAGGGGTTATCAGCTTTCAGAGAAGAGCATCACACTGCTACTGTGCTTCCCCGGACAGTCCACTGTTTGCTACGGCTGAAAAAATCTCAGCCACATGGCATGTAGAACAAGTTGCAGTGTCTGATGCTTCAGTGCTTAATACCCAGGCCCTTGTAGAGGAACCCTAAGGCTCTCATTTAGTCCATAGGCAGAATATGATGCTTCAGCACAGTGGGGCACCACTTGCAGAGAGCAAATAATCTGCAACGAGCTCTTTGTGGGCCCTCTTGAAACTGATTTTCAGCAGGGTTGAGGTACCTCATTCAGGATCCACTGTTCAGACCATTCTAAAACAAGTCAATATATACAACCTTACTTTGAAAAATCAGTCAAAAACTTAGTCTTTCTTTCTAAAACACAGACAGTTTTGCAGCCCATAACAAAACTTGGAGAGATTTTGGGCAGAAAGAGTCCTTTATAAGAGCTTCTACACCTGCCTCTTCTCCACAGACACCCCCTTGTCGCAGGGGAGAAGCTTGCGTACCCTTATGAGGTTGCGAGCTATGCTGGCGGTGGTTTGTGCCTCCGGTAGGGTCTCCCATGCTAGTCAGGTCTCAACTGAAGGGTCAGACAAAGTGTGTCCACGGGCAGGATGGGCTCAAAGCCCCCTGGCAACCATCCTAGGAGAAGGACAACTCTAACTCCAAACCCAGGCAGATGGAGCTCGCTTAGCCCTGTAAGGCCATCCATCTATGAGAAGGATACTCTAACTAAACCTACGTCCTGAGGACTTCGCTGTCACCGTCCAAGCTTGCTTGGCCCTGGCAGATGAACCTCAGGAGTAAAGGGTGGGGCCAGTCCCGCACACGCTGCGCCTCACCTAAAAAATCCACTGCGCAGGCTTCAAATGTGGGTAGAGCCCTTCTCAAATCTTCGTTCACGAAGCCTAGCCATGACACCTGCCTTAGACTGAAGGGGTGTAAACTTGCATTTCATAGGCTACAAGGCTATAGGTTTCTTGGAAAATATGGTGAGATATCTCCCACTGTATCATATTCAGAGAAGATGGGACTCACCCTAAAGTGCAGCTATGGTCACTGCTAAAAGTATTTAGTGAGTGCAGATAGCCTATTGTACCCAGCAAGTTCTGTAGCAAAGCACTTAGGATATAACATTTGGAGAAAGAGTGTGCCCTCACACACATTTCTGTGTTGGCGATCAGGGTAATTAAGAGCAAAAGTGAGAGAAGTGCTGGCTCTCAAACCCTGCCCTTACAACATTTTCTGTAAGACTCACATCAGCTGCCTCTAAGGTGTACTGGCTACAACAGGTACTACTGTGAATCACATCAAAGTGGTCAAGAGGCTCTCCCCTTTCAGACAAGCAGTTACATTGCAAGGCTGAAAAGTCATGTTCCTTTTAGGATTTTTTCCCTGGCTTAGTTAAGTTTGAAAAACAGACCTCCCAAGATAATTTATAGTCTTTTGGACAAAACACTGAAACATTTAAGCTGAGGGAAAACTGGACCAAAGATCTATATATTGTAGAGGAAGGAAGGTCACCCACAGACACTGTTTGTTTGCAGGTTGGAGTGTGGGGTATTAAGTGATTACAGATCCACACCAAGATGAATCCCTTGGTTTTGGAATATAAGGCAGGTTCTGAGGTACCTGGTCCATACAGGGAGATGGAGGGGGATCTAGTGCCTCATCAGAGAGCCAGAGTTTGGGTTAGGGGTGAGGTGAGTGCTAGGTGAGGCAGACTGGGGCAGTTCTGTGCACACTCAAGAGCAGAACTGGAGAATCTGAGGAACTTTAAAGTAAAACAGTAATGCACTGCCAGTTACACAGCAGGTGGATCAGGGATTTCCAGTAGAGGTTGGTTTTGGGCTTATATTCCATCTAAGTCCTGTTTTAAATGTTTTCTTCTTTTATTTACTCATGAACCCTATATGCTTCAACCCCTTCCAGCTACTGACACATAGTTGAGGCATAAGGAGTAATCATTATGTCTTCATGCCCTGGCAATACTTGAGAATTGTGGGTAGCTGGCACAGTTCAAATAAGCCATTAGGCTGTTCTGATTTATCNCAGTTCAAATAAGCCATTAGGCTGTTCTGATTTATCCCTTATAAGTAACTTAATGCTTGGTGAATTCCACTTTTCTCCCTTGTACTGTACTGCTCAGATCTTGCAGTTTTCAGAATCAGAGCCTTTATAATTCTGATAATTTTGAATTTTAATCACAGACTTGGTGCTTATGATATTGGCAGGTTGGTATTTATGCCAAACATTGTGCACCCTTCATCTCAGAGCTGTGTCAAACCCCATACCACCCTGTCTGCATCCTCTTAGGGGTGGAGGTGGGGGGGTGNAAATCACTCATTTCTTTGAAAGACCATGAAATGAACTGTCAAACATACATTTCATGATTATTTAATCAGAGATTTACATGTACCCACAGCCCATGGCCAAACAGCAAGAACCCCACTGGCACACACAGAGGAAAGGGGGCAATAATGCAGAAGAATGGAAGTTTGAAGCAGAAAGGACTTGCAGATTGTTGAAGCAGGGGAAGGTAGTCAGGGAGAAGTTCAGAGAAATCATCTGAGCAGCCAAAGATCAAGTTAGGAAAGCTAAAACCCTATAGAATTAAACCTTGCCAGGGCAACAACAAAAGCTTCCATAGGCACATTTGGTGATAAAAGCAGTGCTATATAAAATGTGAGTCCTCTCTGTAAGGAAACAGGAGACCTGATTATCCAGGACATGGAGGATGCTGAGGTACTCAATGACTTTTTTTGGCTCAGTCTTCACCTGCAAGGGCTCCAGCCACACTGCCCAAGTCACAGAAAGCAAAGGTAGGGCCTGGGAGAATGAAGAACTATTCACTGTAGGAGAAGATGGGGTTTGAGACCATTTAAGGAACCTGGAGGTGCCAAAATCCATAGTACTTGATGAGATACATCTGTGGGTCCTGAGGGAACTGGTGGAGGAAATGGCTAAACCACTATCTGTCATATTTGAGAAGTCATGGCAGTCCAGTGAAGTTCCCACTGACTGAAAAAGGGGAAGCATAACTCCCATTTTAAAAAAAGTAGAAAGGAAAACTCAGGGACCTAGTCGCCAGTCAATTGTACCTCTACGCTCTGCAATTTACTGGAGCAGTTCCTCCTGGAAACTATGCTAAATGGAAATAAGGAGGTGATTGGTGACAGCCAGCATGACCTCATTTAAGGCAAATCATACCTGACAAATTTGNGAGGTGCCAAAATCCATAGTACTTGATGAGATACATCTGTGGGTCCTGAGGGAACTGGTGGAGGAAATGGCTAAACCACTATCTGTCATATTTGAGAAGTCATGGCAGTCCAGTGAAGTTCCCACTGACTGAAAAAGGGGAAGCATAACTCCCATTTTAAAAAAAGTAGAAAGGAAAACTCAGGGACCTAGTCGCCAGTCAATTGTACCTCTACGCTCTGCAATTTACTGGAGCAGTTCCTCCTGGAAACTATGCTAAATGGAAATAAGGAGGTGATTGGTGACAGCCAGCATGACCTCATTTAAGGCAAATCATACCTGACAAATTTGGTGGCTTCTTATGATGGGGTTACAGCACTGGTGAACGAGGAAAGAGCAAGTGAAGCCATCTACCTGGACTTGTGCAAAGCACTTAACACTGTCCTGGACAACATCCTTGGAAAGACAAGACTGTGATGTCTGGATCACTCTGTGGATAAGGAATTGGCTACATGGTCACACTCAAAGTTGCAGTCAAAGGCTCAGTGCTCACATGGAGATTAGAGATGAGTGGCATTCCTCAGGGGTTAGTATTGGGACTGGTTCTGTTTGACATATTTGTCAGTGACATGGACAATGGGACTGAGTGCACTCTCAGCAAGTTTTCTCATGACACCCAGCTGTGTGGTGTGGTTGAAATGCTGGACAGAAGGGATGCCATCCAGAATGATCTTGACAGGTTTGAGAGATGGGTTGTGTGAACCTCATGAAGTTCAAATAGGCCAAGTGCAAGACCCTGGATCAGCACATGTACAGGCTGGGCAGAGAATGGATTGAGAACAGTCCTGAGGAGAAAGACTTGGACATGATCCAGCAATGTGTGCTTGCAGCCCAGAAAGCCAACCCTGTCTGGGCTGCATCAAAAGCAGCATGACCAACAGGTCAAGGGAGGGGACTGTCCTCCTCTACGCCACTCTCATTAGACCCCACATGGAATACTGCATGCACCTCTGGCATCCTCAGCACAGGAAAGATGTGGAGTTGTTGAAATGGATCCAGAGGAGGATCACAAAAATTATCAGAGGACTGGAGCACCTCTTCTATGAAGACAGGCTGAGAAAGTTGAGGTTGTTCATCCTGGAGAAGAGAAGGCTAAGTGGAGTCCTTACAGTGGCTTCCAGTACCTAAAGTGAGCCTACAAGAAAGCTAGAGAGGGACATTTTACAAGGGCATGTAGTGACAGGACAAGAGGTCATGTCTTTAACTGAGAGTAGGTTTAGATTAGATATAAGAAAGAAATTCTTTACTGTATGAGTGGTGAGGCACTGGAACAGGTTGCCCAGAGAAGCTGTGGATGCCCTATCCCTGAATATGTTCAAGGCGAGGTTTGATGGGGCTCTGACTCACCTGGTCTAGTGGAAGGTGTGTTGGAATGAGATGATCTTTAAGGTCCCTTCCAACCCAAACCATTCAATGATTCTATTATACTATATTTATATTTTCAGAGGAAAAAAAAAAAAAAGATAATGAATCTGTCTAATGAAATTGGATATTTCTGTTTTTTGAATACATATTTCCAGTAACTCTATCACTGTATTAAATAGATTTGCAGACTGTAAATTTATATACTGGTAGTAAATTTAGTGTACAAGTTTTTATATATTCTAAACATAAACTGCATACTTTCTAAGACAGCCAAAACACAACAAGATGCTTAATGAGCGACCCAAGGGCTTTGGCTTCAACTGTATAGAAAATTTAAATCTGAACATGACACTAGATGTGATAAAAATATTAGAGTTAAATTAGAACATGATCAAAACAATAGCATCTCCTTCTTTGATATCAAAGGTCTTTGGCTCTGCTTTGACATTTGTTTTTCATAAATCCCCTTGGCATTTTATGTAGCAGCAGACCAATATTCCGTGCCAGTGGCCAAATCCACTGATGTTTCTTAATTAAATAATTGGTTCTGAATAAAGGCAACACACCAATACGATATGGATCACTGTGGCTAATCTTATAAATATAAAAGAAGACCGGCACAGATCCTCAGCTTGGATGCCAAGCAGCATTGGTTAGCTTGTGTTTTACAGTGCTGCATGCTTGCAGCCTTGCTGACTTGCTTCGGAGGCAGCTGGCTGTGGGAAGCTCAGACAGAGATTCAGGGAATGAGCAAACGGTAAGCAGCGTAGATAATCAGGGGGGTGCCTTGGGCTTGTTGTCTGTCCCCATTTGTCTGTAGCCTAGACATAACCTAACTAGCCATACAACTCAGCCAGCCTATTCATGTTCTGGGAAAGAACCTGAAATTAAAGAAAGGAAGGAAGAAGGGTAAGCTCCATAGCCACCTCCCTTCACCGCCAACCTCCATCCCCCTTCTCCCACCCCAGTTTTAAAGGAAACACAATTAAAGGATCCTTGCATAATTGCACAAAGTTTTCTGTCTGGAAACGTGCATACCTAAGGCAGGGGTTGAACATCATTTCCTTAGCTTCATTTTTGTAGTTGAAGAAAAATAAATCAAACCCAAATAAACTCAATGTCCTGCAGGTAAGGATCCTTGTGCAGCACCTCACTGTGCAGTTAGATGTGTGTACACAAACTGATCTGACAACAGTGGAAAGTTTTAAGTGTGTTTCAGGACAGAAAATAAACCAGAAGCTTACCTTCTTAATAATGGATGGTTGGACACCTCAAGAAACCTACATTTAGGTAATGCAATGGCCTGGCCACACCTGAAAACTGGCTCAATAACCTCCCTTCTCCTACAGTGAATCTTCAGCCCATGCCCTACAACTTAAATGCACCAGTGACATGCACCTTCTCACTACATGTAGTTGTGCCTGATCAGGATTTGAGTCTCGGTTGCACTTGGCCCTTTGAGTCTGAACTGTGTGAAAAGTAGCCCAGTACAGGATTATGATCACAACTGACTTTATGGCCAGTGGTTGTTACCAATTGAAGTGTAGCTCTGGAAAGGTTGTTAACGACGAGAGAACAAATCTCTGCAGCCCCAAAGCTTATCTTGGGTATGCTTTTCATCTTTTATATGTCGAGATTAAGGTCAACTTTTGCAGACAGATCCTCTTATCACGTGCATAGAAGGTGCTTTTATTTATTAAGTTTGATGCCATTGGTTTCACCTTTAAATGTCATTCAGTGGTTTCCATTCATGCTTTTTTAAGCATTTCATTACTGGTCAACTCTGAGGCCAAATAAGTAAGCAATGGGTTTGAACATATGGGAGAAACTGACTCTTGCTGCCAAGGAGTTAAAGTATTAAAGTGCATAAGCCATTTCCTGTACAGTTGTCAAGCTAATTTTCAGTAAATTACTTAGTCCGTGTGTTTATTATTCAGATATAAACCCACAGACTTGGCATGAAAATGACATTACACTGCTGTAATCATAGATTAATTTTTTACAACTATGGCTACTACACCCCCAAACTGCATCAGTAACAAAATAGTAGCTTTTGAGCAAGTTAATTCACACTGCATTGCACCATCCAGTGATGAGGGTAACATTAATGAGCACTGCTGCTGCACAGCTTCATGTAACTCCATAAAAAAGAGACTATTCTTTAGTAAATAATGGTTTAATGGGAAAGAATGAACTTTAAACATGGAGTGAAATTCAGTGCAAAAGAAAATCACTATCATCTTCATTGCAAACATTTTCCATACCAGAAGGTAACAGTCTTCAGCTCTTGGTGACCAACTCCCCTGCTCTCTACCCGGTGCATGACAGCCAGCCTACTACTTAAAGTATTTGGCATAAGGGCTATAGTGGTGTATATTGAGAATGTTTTTTCCTCTCTGATTAATTTCTAGCTTACATTTAGATTTTAAGTGGTGTTAGAAGATTAAAGTGTTAAAAAGTGGGAATAATTTAGTAACCTCTGAAGATCAGCACTTGCTAGGAAATGTTAAATTCAAGTTGACTTTCCATTAGCCCCATGTCTCATGTTGTGATTTAGTTGCAGACTGACCCTTTGCATCATGGCATTACATACAGTGCTCCTGAGGGAGCCTGAGCTGAATATACACTAAGCTAAGACACCACTTCACTGTCCCCAGTTTCTAGCAATGAGAAAGCACATTCTTGGATAGTTTTATAACACAGGTGCCCTGCGCTGCTATTTCTGGGTTCCGTTTCACTTTGAAAGCAAAATGAGCAGTGGAGAAAGTAAAAGACATGATTTTTATTGGGTTTTACCATTAAAAAACTAGAAATGCATCATGCATTTCTCACCTTTTATTTTACAGAAACCATGCTCAACTGATATTATAATTGAAGAAGAAACAGCAAATCAACTCACAGGGCCATGAGTATACATTTGCTGTCAACAGAAAGGCTCTCAGGGACTTCAGTTAGTATTAGATTACAGTCTTCATATTTACATTTAAAAGTATTCCCCTCTGTGTCCTTACACAAATTATTAGACTATTCAAATTCAATGAAAGATAAATGGAAGATGAAAAAGTATGCATTAAATATCTGACAGACAGTGATTAAAGAAAAACAATTTTGAGAGCTGGCACTCTGGCACTTCTTTCTGGCTTTTTATCAGGGGAATATTCCCCCTCAGAGCCTGGTCATTTTGTATCCCATCACTTGCCACATCAAGAATAAGAAGAAATATGCTCCTCTGCTTTCATATGATTGTAAAAAAGAAAATAATACAAAAAAAAAAAAAGGATCTTTCAGTATGCAGTACTTCTGAAACACCCCTCACACACAGAGACACAAAATACCCCAAAACCCCCTGTTGTTCATGTCTACATCTTTATATATTCACCTGTTGCTCTCCCACTATCTTCCTGAATTTTTTAATTTGCAAGAACAAGCTAGGAAAAAGCAGTAACTAATGACAAAATCCTTTATCTGGATAAAACACTTTGTTCCAGTAAGTAGCATTTTCCTCTCTCTTTAGAATGCACAGCCTTTATTTCAAAAATTAATCAAATAGCTGCTGTTTTCCAGTAATTCAAACTAGTCATGAGGGTATATTTAATTATTGTATAATCAGTAGTATAAGATAAATGTGTTCTACTCAGTTGCATTTCCATGAAATCAGACTTTTCTGACACACTAAAATGCATGTAGTGGACCCAGAGAAAGCTATTTAACTGGTCTGAGGTGGAAAAAGCTAGACAAATGCACGAGTAGAATCATAGAATATCCTGAATTGGAAGGGACCTACAAGGATCATCAAATCCTCGTCCTGGCCCCACACAGGACCATCCCCAAGAGTCACACCCTGTGCCTGAGAGTATTATCCAAATGCCTCTTGAACTCTGACAAGCTTGGTGCTGTGACCACTTCCCTGGGAGCCTGTTCCAGTGCCCAACCACCCTCTGCATCAAGAATCTTTTCCTAATATCCAACCCAAACCTTCCCTGACACAACTTCAGGCCATTCCATTGGGTCCTGTCACTGGACACCACAGAGAAGAGATCAGTGCCTGCCCCTCCTCTTCCCTTCATGAAGTTGTAACTGCAATGAGGTCTCCCCTCAGTCTCCCCTTCTCCAGGCTGAATAAGCCAAGCGACCTCAGCCACTCCTCACGTCTTCTCCTCTAGGCCCTACAAGGAGCAGTTGAGTAGTGGCACGACTATCTAGATCCACACCTTTTGAGAAGCCCAGTAAACAAATATTAATCCCAGACTAAAGTCAAAGTCAGACAGAAGATCCATAGTTTAAACCATTGCTTGCACAGCCTCTTTTTGATTAGAAATTCTTTCCTTAAAGTAGAAAAAGTGCTGTAAGTCAGGTAATCATTTAACATTTCATACATTCATCCATTGATATAATTTAGAATATCAGTATTGTAAAATAGCCCTTATCACCAAAGTTATCTTAGACAGATTTCTGAACAATAGAAACTAAAACAATTTATACTATGGTCACAATAATGACTCAGTTAAAAAAAATCTTTATAATACTAACTTCAACAAAAATAAATTTAATTTTACTTCTTTGCAGCTGTCCTTATTCTTTAAAAGGAAAAAGTATAAAAATAGAGCAAATAAGTATTTCCAATTTCTTTGAAATATTAACAAGATTTGGGCAACTAGAACATTGGTGTGCATCATGTTGACTAATAAACATGGTTATCAGCTGACAAGGTTTTGACTGGTATTAACAAGTTCAAAACCTTGACTCTCTAGTTCTGAACTCTGAGGTCCAACATACCATTCAAGGGAGCACAGCAAAGAACAAGGAAACCTTTCAGACCCCTCACCAGAAGACTGAGAGCTCTGAGAGAGATCACAGATAAGAAGATATGAGAAAATACTGAAGATCTGTTTATCAGTTCAAACAGCTGCAAAGGACCATTCTACTCTGGAGCGTGACTTAATAAAAAAAATCAAAATAAGAAACAACAGGTGCTTTGCCAGCACAGGTTCAAGAGGCAGCAGCTTCACTTTGGAAACATGAAACATGGGACTCAGAGGGGAGAAGTGCCTGTGAAACAGCTCAGTGTGCACCATAAAACATTGTGCCCGCCATACCTGCTATACCCGCTTGAAACAGGGGAACAAAGCTATGAATGTCTCCTATGTTTCTTCATTAAATGGTTTTAGACACATATTGGGGAGCAGTAGAGAGCTATCTTTAAGTCATCCTATGACTGTTGCTATTCCTGGTTTTATCTGAGCTACAGGAGATAAAGCTTTTTTTTCATGTCACTTCCATTTGAAGGGTGAGAATAACTTTTTAATGAATGCTCAATTCAGGCAATTTCTGCCTTCATTTGAATTCTCTAAAGCTTCACTGATATTCATGCAAACACACAAAATGAATGTGAGGGACCAATGAAATATTACTTGCTATAACCTAATGTGGACACCAGTTCAGGAACTCAATAAGCATGTTGAAAAATACTCTGAAATTAAGACTTTAGACATCACTGACTAGTTTTTTTTTTTTAACTCGTCAGCTTTTAAACCTTTGGATCTGAAATCCATAGTAGGTTGCTCCTCACTCAGGCTTAGGAAGCAGTCAGAAAAGGCACTTTGTTCCAAATCTTGTAATTTGCACATGTGGAACAGAGAGAAGAAACTGATCTTTGATCTTAATTTAATTAAACACTTTTCTCATTGACATGCAAGCTTCTTGTCTCCTTACAGTTCATTCACTGACTAAGAAATTCTTATTTTTTTCCAGTCACTATCAACTTTCACAGCACAGATAACAAGGCTTAGTATAAGAAATAGTGCGTTTCAGTGACCAAAGCTAATAGATATGAGTGCAAACGTACATTGACGTGAGACTTGTTAAGAGAGAAAGCATTTTATCCATGTTCAAAGTAAAGCCACGTTGCAGCTTTAACTTGGTATAGGAGAGTAAGTTTTGGTGGAATTATAGGGCTCTCCCAAAATGCTAAACATTTGCAATGAAAACTTCTGTCCCAACTCCTTTCATACAAAGCACAAAATATTCTGTGCTCTCTTTTATAGGGATTTACAGGACTACAGCAAGGAAAACTTGCTTTAAGTAATAATGTTTGCAAAAGAAGTCTTCAGTACATCTTCTTTGTGCTAGGATGGTGGTGATGACTTTCCACAATTCAGCCCAATTTTGGAAGAAAAGGGGGCTGCCATGGAAGTGCCAAACAAGATATGGTCTATATATTTTGTAGGGATCCTGAGACATTGGTTCTTATAATTCATTCAACATTTGCAGGATAAAATCTTCTCTGTGCATTCCATGAGTCCTATCTCCCTACTTTGGGGAAAAAGTTTCTTCGAGTAGAATGAAAGCACAGACCTTTTCTTCAGATAGTGATATAAAGAAGACAAGAGCTCAGCATGGAGGTGTTACTGATATTGTCTTTATGGCTTAAAAAATTCAGGAACAAGTCATCTCAATTGCTTTTAGTATGAAACTTGAAATTCTATTTACTACGTTAAATTAGGAAGGTCTTCAGGAGCTTTTTCTGACAACTAAACATCACTGTCATGTGAAAAGAGGGTTTTCAAGCTCCGGACTTTATTACCTACACTGCTCTCCTAGTCCTCCCCATAGAGCAACTGTTCTCCATGACACTATAACACTAGAAAACTGAAGTTGTAGAAAACATAATCCCAACTCAGAGGTAAAAACCCTCTCAAACCTAAAATTTGTCCAAACCTTTATCAATTAATTAATCAGAAGTCTTAGAAAAACTTACCTTTAAAATTTGGTCTGATTCTAGCATCATACCCCGATGTCCTTCCCATCAATTTGTCCAAAAAGTCTGAAGGAGACAGGGTCTGTGAGGGGGATTTTCCAGATCTTGAATCATGTTCTTTACAGAAAGTCGTCCTAAATAAATTATTAGCCACCATTAGCTGATATTTAGCTTGTATTGCATTCAAGTAATGGAGAAATTACAGCACTAAATAAAATTGTCTCAATTCAATGAAGGTATCAATATTTTTTATAGAATAATATACCCTTTCATCTGAAAACTTTATTCTAGAAATAAAAATGAGTTTTAGGTAGTATGCATGAACACAGTTTTCTATCACAAAAAAACCAAACCCCCAGCTTTAAAAATAAATTCACTGTAGTTTTAAGGCTTTAGAAGATTCAATTTACTCTTAATGTTAACTTGTAGAGAAATCTTACACTGACTTTGATACCCTATTTCATATCATTATTTTAATTACGTGTATGCTGTTAAAACTCTATGTTAACACTGGTTTAAAGTGGTCTTAAACTTCCAAACAATAGCCGGCAACACCTACTAAGAAACGCTGAAAAATACTGGTTTGTTAATGTTGGGAAGGATATAGATAGAAAAAAATTGGTTTTTACAAATGCTACCCAGTAAAGATTTAAATCATGCTAGTAAGTGTCTGCATTCTTCCACAACATGGCAAAAAGGGTTCTTGGATCAGTCACAGCTGATCTTAGGGAAGTTTTGCCCCCACTCAATGAGCATCAAGTAATAAAATTTATTATCACCAGCTGGTATTTATATGCAAGCTTTTGGAACACGTCTGTTTTCAAGATTTAACAGCAAACTTCTAGTACCATATCATGCATGTGAAATTCTGTGTACATAGCATATTACATATTGCAAGCACATTATGTATTGCAGAGAAAGGCAATTTAGGAATTCCCCATGGTTGTTCCCTAGGGAGAAAGGCACTAGAATGAAATGGTCATATTTGGTATGTAGAAGCAAGATTTAATAATAAAGCATTATGTTGATTCTTAAATAACCAATTTCAACGTGCCTTTTTCAATTTTATCTTTGAGCTACATTAAAAGTAATTCTGGTTCTGACTTCTTAACCACTCTCCATTTATATATTTGCCCAAAGGGAATCACGAAGTTTCAGGAGTGTTTCATGGGGTATTTTTGTGCATTTATATTCAACTATAAAAAGTCAGATATACATGTGATCATCTGAAATGAGAAGCAAACATCAAATCCTTTATCTCTTTACAAGAGCACCAGAATTGTTAAAAGGCAAGGTGATAGTAAATTCTCGTGGTGTGATTCCACACGCTTTTTCAGGTTCCATTTATAGGGGGCGGTTGCTTCTTTTTGCTTTTGTCAGTGACACAGTACCATGACAAATATCTTTAATATACAGCAGGTGAGATATCCCACTTAAATAACAAAAAAATTCAGTTAAGGTAATAAAAACTGAAAAATTAATCTCGTACACTTATTTGGGATATTCCTAGACAAAGTACTTCTGTTTTCATTCAGAGACCACTACTTATGAGTTGTGTTGTGATCCCATGCTCACTGTTTCACTCTGTCACTGCATGCATACCTCTTTACTCGTATAAAAAACACTTTTACATGTAGACACAACTGTATTTGCAGATGCACAGCAGCATAGAGTATGATAATGAATCTCATTTAAAATGGTATTTTGGTTAATAATACCGACCTGTTTGCTCAGTACCACAAAAAGTCAATAGCTGAGGCAAAGCTCATGAAACAGTAAAGAAGTAAATTTAGATACACTGGTACTTTAAAGTGAGCACAATACTGGTCTGGTCCAGGGTTTTCCCAAAATCAGAGGGCTGGTTCTCTAATTTCAAATAGCTACATCCCTGACAAAACTGGTACAATCATTTCCAAAGAGGACGGAATGAAAGCAACTTCCTAAACAAGCCCTGCTGGGAGCAGAGAATTTGCATTTTGGAAGAAAAGACGAAGAAACTGTTTTTAGCTATATTGATATTCAGTGAAAAAAAACACACGTCTTTGAATCAGAAAATGGAAAATAGATCACCCAAACTTGAGATTATTATTTTTTGTGTTTGTTACCAAGCAACGAGTCTCCGAGTGTAAAAGGGATAGTCTATATAGAATGAACACAAAACACTCTCAAATACAGCAAACAAACTAGGTTAATGTGAC
This sequence comes from Scytalopus superciliaris, assembly GCA_013400415.1. Lineage (NCBI taxonomy): Eukaryota > Metazoa > Chordata > Aves > Passeriformes > Rhinocryptidae > Scytalopus > Scytalopus superciliaris. The sequence goes on from VXBX01004450.1 coordinate 1,568,010, forward strand.
GTAGTATCTTTATACTTATGATTCCCACAACCTTTTGACAAATATTATTACAGAGTGGTATCACCTACCTGAAGTGGTTTGTCTCTAAGAAAAATGCAAACAAGGTTGTCAAAATTTTCACTAGCTGCCGGTTCATTCCTTCTGCTTTCTGTGATGGTTTGGAAAATATCCCAGAAACGATTCCAGAGAGATGCAGGGGAAAAGTAAGCTGCTGCTGCTGCCTAGATTTCCAAATTCGGCAATAATTTAATTTTCTTGACAATCAGAAAGAGAAGGTCTGGATCTCTACAAAGTGGGGGTAAAAGAGAAGTGCCAGTCCTTGGAATCATGGTCAGGTCAAGCCTAGGCTCATCTCCAGCAGCCAGCACAAAAGAGATAAGGCATCAGACCCAGTCGTTCCCCCGGCTCGTTTTTGGTGATTGCAGGGGAAAGAACAAGGAGAAAGAAAAA
>VXBX01004450.1:1569206-1621399 GCA_013400415.1 Scytalopus superciliaris
CGGGGGTGTCCCTGCGTGGCGTGGGGGTGTAGCTGTGTGAGCGGTGGGCTGTGTGTGTCTGTCTGTGTCTCTGTCTGTGTGTCTCTGTGTCTGTGTGTGCATCAGTGAGTGGGGGAGCCCCGCGCGGGGTGCGGGGGGCGCTGTCGGTGGGGCGGGTGCGGTGCGCGCACACGCCGCGGGGGGCGCTGCGGAGCCGGCGGGCACAGCGGGCCGGGGGCAGGAGGGAGGCGCCGCCTTTCCACGGGGATCTGCGGAGGGGCAGAGGGACGGAGCTTGTGAGGAGAGGGAGGAAGGGACCGAGGCACTCGAGTGGCTGAGGGAGCCTCGAGAAGAGAGGACTTACAGGGGACCACGTTAATGTGTGTAAATATCTGCTGCGGGGGTGCCAACCCCATGTCCATGGTGCCAACCACTGGGAGGAGAGGCAACGAGCAGAAACTGATGTGCAGGAAATTCCACCTGAACACGAGGAAGAATTTCTTTAGTATATGTGTAACTGAGCACCGGAACAGATTGCCCAGAGAAGTTGTGGAGTCTCCCTCGCTGGAGACATTCAGGAACTGTCTGGAGGCAATCCTGTGCCGTGTGTTCTGGGATGACCCTGCTTGAGCAGGGAGGTTGGACCAAATGACCCACTGTGGTCCCTTTCAACCTGACCCATTCTGTGCTTCTGTGATGGGTGCAGAGGAAGATGGTCCCTGCAAGAGGAGCTGGCCCCTCTGTAGGAGCTCTCCTATAGAGACCCAAGTGGGTGTGAAGAGAAGTGGTAAAGAGCAGTCTGAGGGAGTATGGAAAAACCAAAGGGGAAGATTGCATAGTCTCCGTTTCCAGTTGGTTTTATTTCTCCGTGCTGTAGAGAAGACAATGCAGCAGCTTACTAGGGCATTTTTCCATCTCCAGACCCAAACAGGTGGGAATATGCTGTTCTTTTTATGCATGTGGAGTAGAGGCGAGGGATGTGATTACCCAAGACCCCACATATGGCCAGTGCCATAGGAGAGGTTAGGCCCAGCTTTGCCATTCTCTAAAGACATAGTCCTATGTCCTTCTCACAACTTTAGTTGCTCCATTAGAGGTTCTTATGTTAAACCCAAGCTGTCACTGTGGAGTCATGTCCTTCAAGAGGAGGAAAAGAATAACTGGTCCCTCTGAAGCACAGATGGTGGCTGATAGAAGCTCTGCTCAACACACATGACAATCCTTAGGAAATGGTTTTATATAGGGAATTGGGGAAACTTGTCTTGTAGTGTTCAGGAAATATAAAATACTTTTTCATCTGCTATTATCATATTTGCCTTCCCTATCACCACTACTTAGTATATGATTTTGTGTGCTCTGCAACTTCCTGAGAAGAATCTGGATGCTTCCCCATCTCAGCTCACTTTGTTCCCACTGAAAAAGTTTAATTTTGTGTAAATCAAAATCAACTCTTTTTCAACAATGTGGAAGTCAATTCCTGTGAAGTTGTTTTTACCCATCCTGCACTCTCAAAATAAACAAGGTACTGTTCTTTCTTCAGTTTTAGGTCCAGCTGTAATTTTAAGTCCAGCTATATTCTCGTGCCACAGAAACAGTTGACCTGAACACTGTTTCACTTCCACAAAAGTATTTGCATGCACATGCATTTCTCATATCTCCAAGTAAAAAAGTACTGCTTCCATTTATGTAGTAATCTTGACAAAAATGCTTCTGAAAAGGAGTTGTTCTGTTCACACATTAGCAAAATATCAAAGCCACTTACTGTTTATTAAAGGAAACTCAGTTTTTGCATTTTGTTTATTTTAGTTTAATAAGGTAGGATGTATCTGAAAAAAAAAAAGTAGAAATTAAAGAAAATACATAAAATAAAAATTATAGAAAATCATAGAATAGTTGTTGTTGGAAACAACCCTAAAGATAATCTAGTTCCACCCGTCCTGCCATGGGCAGGAACACCTTCCTCTGGACCAGGGCTCAGAAGTTCTTCTTGGGCTGGGGACGCCCCAAGCCTGGATACAGCATTTCAGATGGGGTCTTACAAGAGCAGAGTAGAGGGAGAGAATCACCTCCCTTGACCAGCTGGCCACACTTGTGCAGCACAGGGTGTGTTTTCAGGTCTGCAAGCACACGTTGCCAGCTCATTTCCAGCTCCCTGTCCAGCAACACATCCAAGTCCTTCTCCCCAGGGCTGCTCTAAATCCATCCTGCACCTAGCCTGTATTTGTGCTGCAATTGTCCTGATCCAGTGCAGGACCTTGCACTTGGTCTTGTTGAACTTCACAATGTTCATGTGGCCCACCTCTCAAGCCTCTCAAGGACCCTCTGGATGGATCCCTTCCCTCTAGTGTGTCAACCCCATCACACAGATAGGTGTCATCAGCAAACTCATTGAGGGTGCACTCTTTCCCACTGTCCATGTTGTTGTCAAAGATGCTAAAATTCACCTTATCAGTGATTCGTAGGTGAAAACACTAGATAATACAGCATTTTATGCACAAAAGATTGAAATAACTGGAAAAAAAGCAGCACAAAGTTGCAAATGTAAGCTAAATCCCTTATTGCCTTGCCTGCTGAGTTTGTCAGTGGCATAAATGAAGGTCCAGTAGAAGAAAGGCCACTGAATTTGTTTTTATTAAAACTATCAATATTTAACATTAGACATTGAGAGCTGATGCTGAATCACTGCACTGTAACATCCTCTAACCTCTTCAAAAGATAGGTCTTTCTACTGTCATATTAAAGAAGAGAGGTTGTGTTATATCTTGTACAGCAGTGTCTCGTTCTGAGAAATAAAGCTCACAAAGCTGCATCTGAAAATAATGGAATAGTGTTGAGTCAACAAAGACATGTGTTTCAAAGTTTGTGCCTGTTCCCATCTAGATAAGAATCCAGTAATAGTGCTGTATATTTTTGCCTTGGTTTAAGATAAATGGAAAAATTGAAGAGCAACGATTTCTATCAGCTGCAAGAAAAATCTATGTCTCTTTAACCTACACTGCCACCTGCTTAAAAGTGTGGGGAATCTCAGAACTGCTTGCAGAGTTCCTAATGCAGAAGTCACTGAATACGGCAGATGTCATTCCAGTGAAGCTGGTAATACCAATTTCATGACATGACATGCTTTTAAAGACCTATAAATGTTCATTACCCTTTTTGGTAACTGAAAGTAACTGAATATTTCTGTAAGTTTTCTAAATAGAGAAAACCTACTTAAAAGTCTGCTTTCCAAGATTTACGTGCTACTGGCCATTTTCTGCACTTCATGGGTATTTGAAATGATAAATAACTATCTCTAAGCTAAATAAAAATTGCAGGAAGTTCTTCAAAACATCCTTCCCTTAATTGAAGACTGTAAAAACATGGTGAAAGATATAATAATGAAAATTTTAAGTATCTGCTCCATCATTCCTTACACCTCCAAATGCCTATTGTTGAGCAACATATTACTCAGTATGGTGGTTAAAAATGGAAGTGCCAAACAAAACTTAAGGGTTAAAAATAGTGTGTGATAATTATTTAAGTAACAGCAACAATCATTCAGTAAGCTCTCTGCTTGACCTTCTGAGGGCTCAAAGCAACCATTTTTTCAATTCAGAGGGTTCCAGGTCAAGTGAGGGATGATCCACTGTCACCCACAGTCCACAGCTCTGCAGACCAGGTGAAACCATTTGGGAGCACTGTTGCCTGGATGTCTGCAGCACTTGCCGGTGTCCCCTTCCTGTGCCAGTGCCAGAGCTGTGAGGAGGACAGCCACTGATGTGCAGCAGTTTTCTGGATGAGTTGTGTATCTTGAATTGCAGAGATGTGATTCTTTCCAGTGTCACTCATTTGTTATCTCCGACAACACATTTCTCACAGCAGAAGTGTGGCAAATGAATGGGAGTCAATGACTCCCACCTGGGATGAGAGGGGAGACTTGCAGTGAAAAGGCTAAATAACACGTCCCTGTGGCTCCCCAGGCATGTACAAAAGTTTAATAATCATACCAAATATGGCAAATTATTTCAAGTATGAGCTAATTCAGTCCAATTTCTCTATTCCACTGGAGTTTCTTAAGCACTAACTACTGGGCAGAAAATAGGACAGAATCACCCTGTTTCCATGTAAATGGTTTTATAACAGTTGGTTGATGGCACATGATTTATGTTTGTTTGCACTGTTTATGCATTTCTGAAAATGTAAGAAATGGAAGAAATAAGGTCATACCACTTCCTCAAATTATGATAAATAAGGGATCCAGAAGTACGCTTCTGAGGAAACAAAATCCATCACTTCAAATATGCAATTAGTGTCTATAAGAAGAGAAAATTCAATATAACTTTCAAAATGGTATGTCAAATTATCATAATTGTTGGATTCTGGTTAACAATGCCAAGTCTATTTCAACATAGTGCCAAATATAAATGAATAAAGAGTACAGTCTATGTAAAATGTCCAATTATAGTGAAGGCAAAAAAAGCCAAAACAAAAACCTGAAGGTAATCTAACGTGACTGCATGTTGAGCTAAGGATGAGAAACCAACTGGCCTGGATTTTGAAGCATACACGACTGTGTATGAACCATAATAAACTGTGTAAAGGATCAAACAATGTAATCAAATCCTGTATAATTTTTGAGAACTCTGTTAATAAAAAGTCTCACTGAATGACAATGATAGCCTTAATTATCTTGGGATAATTGCCTCTAAACTTAAAAAATCTCCCACATAGAAATTCCTTATTGTTCTCTATTATGCAGTTTTTCCTTTTAAATAATAATAAATTGAGCTGGAAAGAGACAATATTATATTTATTTTAAATTGAATTAAGTATTTTAAATATATTATTTGTATTGAGTTTGCTTCCTATATAAATTTTGTTTTCTGAAATCTTGAATATATATTAAATATTACATACATAACAATTTATATTATAGGCAGGTATTTATCTTTGTATTATAAAGTACCTTGTAATAGCATTTCCTGATAGAATTTTTTTTACACTGAAACTATAAGAATTAAAGAATACACTAAATCTCATTTGAAAATGTGTTGTCTCTTCCTTTAATGGTCTGATCATTTTATGGTGTCATTATGTAGGCAATGACTTCAGTTTTACCAGTTATCTCAAGTAGGTTCAGCTATTGGTTTTTTGGCATTATTAGATTCCTGCATTGCACGATTGGTAACACTTTAATCATGTGGTACCAGTGGTACCATTACAGAATAGGGGAGCATTTCATACAAATAAAGTGAAAGTACCTGGCATTTGGAATACAATAATGTTAGAAATAAGGAGGAGAAGGGAGAATTGTTAAAATGAGCAACTCATTCAGTCCTTGACCTTCAGCCCCCCCAGTATGTGGTTCATACAGGTAGGCGCTGTCAGATACCCAAGCAGGAAAAAAGGTGGTAATGAGAAACAGCACAAAATTGTTCTTTTTTCCCCGGTCATATTTCCTCCTGGCAGTTTAGATATGAATCTGAATCTGAATAGTTCCCAGCACTTATGTGTCACTTATGACTTAAATTCCTTAAGACAACATGTATTATACATCTCACATTTCAAGAAAGTATCCAAAGAGGACCCTTCTTTCAAAGGCAGTCTCTAGTTGTGATGACAAAATCAATTTTAAACATTAAACTGGTGTCTTTTTTTTTTTTTTTTAAATCACCTCTTGTGAAATCGGAACCTCCTTACTTGGAAATGCTGGCTTAGGGTAAGGGACCCCAGTAGCCAGAATTGGTTCCAGACCCATTCCAGCAGTGGATTTCTCCCTCTCTGCCCTGTGCTACTTTGGTTTATGATAGCTGGGAGGCAAAGAAGGTGTCGTGAACTGACAGGGTACTATCCATCACCTGCCTTTGTGTAGAGTCTGGGGAGAGTGCAAACAACAAATAACTTTGTTTGTACTTATACCCAAAATATAGTTGACTGAGTTGTGAGATAAGTTCTTGTTCCTTTATATGTGTCTGGCTTTGGATCACCACCCTTAGATCATAAAAGATACAGAAAACCCAGTTAAAAGTCTGGTTTTGATCTCACTTGAACAAGTAACATCATCAGTTACAATTTTTACAAAATACATCACACACAGATTTAAGATTACTTAGTGGGACCACTCAAAAGGAAAATCAGTTATTTGAACTAAGTTATGTTTATGTTTACTGTATATGAACCTGTACTCAACAAATTTATTGTACATATATGCCACTGCCCACCTCCTTTGTTTACTTTCTCTGAGCTAATCACAGCTATTAAAGACAAGATTTTCACAAGAAATCAACTGGCCATCTGTTTTCTTAGAATTTGGTAGCCAATGTCTCACCAGCATCCATTAGTATTTCAATTCTTTTAAGTTCTGACAGAAACAGCAGCAAGAAAGAACTGTACAAGAGTTTTATCTAATGTATGTCTGATAAGGTGACTAACAAAGAGCTCTGTTATGTTAAGATGATTTATGTTGTGAACACTTTTTTCCGATATATTTATGTATAAATACATGAAAATTTCGTCACACTTCTTGGTTTCATTTGCAGTAATTATTTTGTGCCAGCTGTTCTATATTAACATGATGGACAAAATATCTTACTTCTACTGTAGATTAGAGACTTCAGCAGGCAGCAGAATTGTATAGTAACAATGATTAATGCTGCACATAGTAATCAGTTTAATCATGTCTTCCCTTAATGCTTGTAAGCTGAATTTGCTTCTGTTCTTATGGTATTTCGCAAATTTTGGTCTTTGATATTTAATCGAGTATGTATTCTTCCTGGCTTGCAACAAAACGATTTTTTTACCCTATTTTATGCTTATTAAGCTTATTCAAAATAACATTTTTAAATATGGTGTCTGATCTAGCCATAAGGATGCTGAGATCTTGAGTGGTGTAATCATGTATGCAGACTCAAGAAAAGCTGTAAAGCTTAATTTATTTATAAATGGATTACAAGGGTTTCTTTAAACTGATTTTTTATGCCTGGTGAAGACTGTGATGAGAATAATCATGGTACAAAAGAGATGATTTAGATAATTATGTGTCCCCCACTTGTGCTAGTTTCTACTTTACCAGGATTAGCCACTCTCTAGCAAATCCAAAATGCAGACACATACCCATTTTCAGTATTGCTAACAAATGTAGAAACCCCACAGAATAGAAAAGGGGAAATGCTTCATCCCAGGTGATATTTGGGACACTCACCTCTGACATAAAACTACTATAGTGTGGAGTATGCAATAAGGTATCAACATCACAAAACACTGACGTGTACTCTGAAAACTTCATTTTATGGTTTTCCGCAACACAAAAGTGTCTCATTTCTATATTTTTCCGTAGAGTTTACTAGACAGCAGAATCAGGAGCAAACCTGTGTGAAGGTGTGGGTGCATAAACTCTTTGCCCATATCGTTTCCACTGTTCTAGTTACTGGGAGGGAAAGTGTATTTTCTACCTCAGCTGACAATCTCTTTGGCTTCTGTGGTGCAGCGTAGAGAGGGAGGGATCTCGGGTTTTGCAATTCCAATGCCTCAATGCGAGCTCTGCGTCTGCCTGGCAGCAGGCACAATTTGGGTATTCCTGTGATAAGGAGACTACTGAACTTCAAAAGCTGAGAAAAGATCTAGCAATGTGTTGACTCGAGCCTCACAGACTGCATGTCATTGGTATGCACATTCATAATGAGTTTGCTCTATGAATAGAGATATCTGCAAGGTATCCTCTAAGTCATTAACAATATTAGAGCTATGATTGTTTCTTAGCTTTAGAACACTTGTTTTCCTGTGACAGCAATGCATGCTGTGACAGGGTCAGGTTCTTGGGACCTAAAGGAATTAAAATTCTGTTGAATTATGTCTCAGTCCTCTGTAAGGCTGTCTGAGATTCAAAGGGGAATAGTATTCCAGAAAGGGGTGATTTATTTGTAAATGTATTGAGCACCATTAGCATGCTATGTCATTTTATATAAAAGTCTTTCTTGGATTCTTTCTAGCATACGCTGAATAATAGATAGCATTAGAAAAATTACATACACGGGTATTTAAAACGTTGAAGAAAATTGTGCTATTCAAGAAGTAGTATACAATCATATAATTTAAAGCTATAACATAATGCAATATTCATTATGGGGTAAAATGAAGATTTTCTGTGCATTTCCTGGAATGCTAAACCATGCAGGTCTATGTCCTCTCACCTTGACTTTTATATGAAATTTTTATTAATCTAATAGTTTAAATGATCTTCTCATATCTGATGGTATTCACTGACAAAACCAGTACTGAGTGACAGAGAGCTTATAAAAAGAAAAATTTATTGCAAAACATATTTTAGTTAACCTCTTTTCTCTATGGAAAGTAGTTAAGCAACAAGTTCTATTAAACATTTTACCTATTATTCCCACTGCTCCGACAGGAATTTGAATAATGCTTATTAACCCACTGCATTGAACAGTGGCCTATAGAAGTATTGTAATAAGATTTTATGAAGAGTTACCAATTTAAAATTTCATTCCCTCCCAGTGCATGTACATAATTACTATCGACACCAATGTGAGTTACAGATTTATTACACAGTACGCACTGAGAGGAGAAAAAGGCTCCTACAGAGAATGTGGATCTGTTCATATCTATCTCTCAATTGTTTACACTCTAGGGAATAAGTAAAGGTCATTCTCCCAGGCTTTTCTCCTTTCCTGCCAAAGCATGAGCCAAATTAAAGTCAATTGGAGTTTCATTGGAGCTTTCAGACGTCATAAGTATTCAGCTTGTTAAACAGGTTTGCTTCAAAGCTCTTATAAACAACAAAAAAGAGCCCCAAAACTAAACAAACAAACAAACAAAAAAGAAGCCTGCTTTGTAAAGCAGTTAAAGCTTCAGTAAAGGCTGTCTATGCCAAGGTTTCTGTCATCTTCACAGTTATATTTTATAGTTAGGTAGATACTACCTCTTCTAAAATCATGTGGTTGATGGTGTACCTTAACAATAGTTCCAGAATGTGCTATTCATAAAGGAATATATATTTTTCAAAATTGGAGTGGTCAGCTTTTGCCTCTTCAATAGTTATTACTATACAACAGAAGACAGAAAGAAAAAAACTAACAAACCCAAAATCTTCCTAACAATGTAATCCAAATACTAAGACTGTCTTGCAGTTGTTGATCTCTGTATTAAAAGACAAGAACAGTACTGATTTTTTGAAAGAAGGATATTAACCAATTACTAGTTAAAGTTACGGTGTTGTGGAATTAATCCTGTTAGCAACGTAAAGGTTGACAACAATACAGAAAGACAGCCTTCAAGTTTACTTAAGCAAATATAGATCCAGGAGTATTCAGCACCCAAAGCACAGCTACAGAGACTTAGTGATACACTTAGACTGTTTCCATGATTCAGTTGGAGACAGAGGGACCCTGGACTTCCAGCATCCCCAATTTTTGTACTTCTCTCTTAAACTTGAAGTCTTCCAATTTAAAACACGTAATCTTCTGTCTAATGTTGAGTGACTCAGTCACATGAACTCTGCAGTATTTTAAACCATGGGGAAATGTTTTTAGAATAAAATCAAGCAAACCCTACAAATTGTGATTTTTTTTAATGACACTGAGAAGAAGGCACCATTAAAAAATTACCTAGCCTAGATCATGGTTTTTTTTATTTCTTTTAAAGGAAATCCTCACCGTAGCATGAATAAAAGTTGCAGTACAGTGTAGAACATCCTTCAAATTTGATCTGGCAAAACAGTATGCAGAACAGCTTTGAAGTCTGGGAAGCTTTCACCGAGACTCAGAAAACAGCAAGTTATCACCCAGGAAAAGGTAGCAACTCTCTTACATCCTCTAACCTCTCTCTGCTGGTCCAAGCCAAGGCAGCTCTTGCTCCTGGCTGCCAGATCTGACATTTCAACAGTTTGTAAATACTTCTAACTCTGCTTTCTTGTATGCCAACCAAAAATTGTTTAGGAGCATGGTCAAGAAAAAGAGTGTTTATACTATAAATGCAGGGAAAATTTCACCATCACAGCAAATGTTAGGTATTCCATAGCATCTTCTTAAAGAAATCTTGAATCAGCTGACAATCAATGTGTCAATTTTCCCAGTATTTAAACTCAGAATTGCAGCTCACTTGCATGTGAAACCTTTGGGCTCCTCAAGGCAGCCTTCTAGAAAACCTTCAGATAACACAAATTAGTGTCAGCTTGTCTTATGCTCTCCCACCGAAGCCATTGCAAGCAGTGAATTTTCATGCACTCCAGGATACAGGAAGCTCAGCCAAAGGTGCATGTGTTCTTCTGACAGCTGCTGTTTCAGAGCTGCAGAACTGGAAATTCATAGTATGTGTTGAGAAAGCAATTTGCGTCTTTGAATTAAGCAAAAGCTCGTGTGTTTCAGTTAACTCTGTATTCCTTCTTTATGTTTTAAGAAAAAATTGCTAGAATACTGAGATCTTCCTTTTGGTGATATGATTATTTGGAATATTTTAATGTGGGAATATCTTCTGTTATCAGTTGTGGGTATAGCCAAAGTGACTGGAACATGGAAAAAACGAAGAATCACAAACTTAGGATAAATGGTAATCAGTGCATAATTAATTAATCATCTTCCCTGGTATGCTTAATCCAGAAGAATAATCAAATGTGCTTCAGGCCAAACAAAAGCGTAATATACTGTACCAAGTTCTTCTAGCAAGCAGGTAAGTTGCTTGCAGACTTTTAAAAACTTAGATTTATTTATCTAGTGGACCTAACTGATTTCTTTAGGGTACTACTGGAGATATTTCTATGAATTATTCTCACAACCTGTTTTGATTATTTGAGGATTTATTGTATATCATTGATGGTGTTTTTTGTAAATAAGCAGCACAGAGAATTGAATATATTTATTTGGTGTATATTCTGACCACATCCTACTGTTACATTGCTACCTAATTTCAGCTGGAAAAGGAAACTACCCTGAGTTCACAAGGAAAGTTTTACACTGTTAAATTCACTAACATATTCCATATCCCAGTCATGAATGTTGGCCTGTATCAGTGTTGCTTTCCCTTCCCTCTCCCCCCAGAAACACTGAGAGGGATATATTTCATATTTATTTATTTTTGTGTTTTAAATCTAAATTCTCTTCCCTGACCTGCATCAGTGATTTCTACATGTCTTCATCAAGAACTCATATTGGTCTTCCTCTTACCTGGACTCTGTAGTGATTTACTGACTGGGTGCTTAATACTGCAGGAAAAATTAATTTCTACAGCTGATTGTATGAAAGTATTGAAACAGCCAACAACCAACAGATAAAAATAATGGGGCGGGGTGGGGGAGGAGGGAAGAGAAGTCTACCCCAGGTTTTGGATCAAACAGCTTGAAATAGCCATTAAAGTTATTTCTGTGTACAAAGAAAATAAACCTCCATAACAACCTGAACGGTAACTCTAAGTGCTAAGCATTTCCTTATTTGTTGCTAAGCACTGGAAGTTATTTTATTGACATTGCTGGTATAAGTATGTGAAATGCCAACATTGTGACACATCTGTTCACACTAAAATTTTATTTTGCCTTTTATGCCCACATGAGATAGCAAGAGCTTTGTGATCTGTGTCTCTTTGGGTTAATGACTCCACAAGTATGGTCCACAGTCCACTGGTGTCTGTGAAATGGTAAAAATTATCTTTTCAGTGAAAAGTTTGGCACAAAGAATGCCCAGTGGTCCATGAAAAGCTGTGGAAGTTGGCAGCAATTTAGTCAAGGACTCTGATGGTCATGGTTATAGACAACTGATGAGATGAATGGGATGTTTTGCTTCAGCCTTGCAGTTCAGTAGGAAGTGCACAATATCAGTACTCCTGCCACTTGATGGCTTTCCTACTCTCTTCCTTTCATCTGTATGCCTTAGAAACAGTATATACCTAAATCTAACATTGCATGCCACGTCTCTTTTAGCTTAATAGTCACATTTTGTCCTTCAGTTCTTTAAATAACCAATAGCTCTGCATCTTTCAGACCAAGATTCATTAGGTGTACCCCATTCTGTCACAGATCTCTTGCAGACTGGCATCACAATTCTCTCTGGTCTCAGTTTTCCTCATGCAGGAAAGCATCCAATGACGACTAATGGATTTGAAGGTCAATATTTCACTGGTTTTTTACCATAGTTCAAGATAGAAGGATCTAAACACAGTTTCTAGAAAAGCATCATTATTTTATGCAATCTGAAGTTATCCATCGTGTGCATGGTACTCCTGAGACATTCCTAGAAGCATTCAAGTGATAGTGTTTTGTCAGTAGGGAAGGCAGCATTTCAAGGCCTCCTCATTATTTCTAGATGTCCCTCAGAATATGATTGTTAACAACTGTGTTTTCTTGCAGAGAACACGGAATAAAAATTGCAATGTGAAAGGTACTGTAGCTAATAAGGAAATCCAACCAGGTACAGGAACTGTTTTTTAAAAAACCCACAAAACCAAAATTCTTTGCAATGAGTAGGAAATTTAATGCAGCCTGCTGTTCTTTCTTATAGCAGATGACAAAACCACACAATATTTGGAATGATTAATTGAAAATACATGCTAAGATATTATTACTTGGCTTTAAGTATTCATTGCTTCCTGTCAGAAGAGGTCATATATTTCTCTAGCACAGGGAGGCATATAGGAAAGTCCATGTTCACATTTTCATGTGAAACACATCCCTTCTGAGTACCACAGCATTCCACCCAGTGTTCATTTCTGTTTGCTGCTGTAGAGAGCTGTATCTCACCAAAAGACATAATAATAGTAATGTGATAATTGAAAAATGTTTGAGAACATTCAGATTGAGGATCATGCCTTAAAATGCTTACAGCTGAAGCTGAGACAGTGACAGGTTTAAAATGGTAAAACTGTATTGTGATCTACAAAGTGGAGGCTCATTGCTAAAGCACTTCAAAAAATCTCCAATCTGCAGAGCACTGGGAAGGGCTCACCTGTAAAACTAGGTCCACGCTGGGGCTTTGTTTCTCTGAAATCCATGGACTCATCAGAGAAAGTTCAAGGGAAATAATAAGAATGCTCAGATGTCTCCATGCCCTGTAGACTGAAGAAATCTGGGTTGCTTAGTCTAGGGAATAAGAGCCTAAGGTGATGTACAGATGGCATCTGCTAGAGAAAAGGTAGCTGCAAAACAAATGATTAATGAACTCTTTTGCCAGCACTGAGGTTAGGGCAAATATAATCAGCTTAAATTACATCAGGGGATATTTAGATTTGATATCAAGGATGTGTTCCAAATAGTAAGAATCCTCAGATGCTGGAACAGATTTCTGGGAGGCTGTAAAAATAAATGTCCAGACACAGAGGATATTCTCAATACTTCAGTCTTGAGAAACAGGAACATCTGAGATGTGACAGTGAATAGGAAGAGAAAGGATTAAATGATTTCCTGAAGCCTTGTGCAGTGCAATTTTCTATGATTTTTGTATTGTAAAAGTATAACTGTGAAATCAAAGAGTAATTTACTTTGTAAGAGATCTTTGAGGGTCCTCTGGTCTTATTCATCTGCTTAAACAATGCCAGTTTATATTGCAGTTGCCCTATTTGGTCAGGTCCTGCTGGAACATTATATTTTTTGCTGTTGCTTGAAGAGAAAAGTGCCCATTGTGGTTTGTGTGGTCTTTTCTATAGTTAATGTTCTATCACCTCCAACTTTCATCCTGAATTCTTAATAACTTAAAACTTTTTGTATGCTTGTGTACTGGCCCTCCCATTAAAAGGACAGTCATCTTTCACAATCCATGGACATGGCTACAAATGTAAAAACATCTTCAGATTCCTGTGTCTGGAGAAAAAGCAATGGACACTATTGCAAATGGAGGTAGAAAATTTATCAAGGTGCTATCAAGAGGACAGTTTGAATCCAATGATGTGTGGAAGCAGTGTTTGAAATCAATGTACTGCTTGAAAATTATTTTTCTGAATCCTTCTCATGAGGTTCATATCTTTAAACAAAAAGATTTGAAGACCAGAGCTACAAGGGATGTAGTTCCTGTGAGCAGTGAAGCATCAATTGTTTGATCAACAGGAATGGCTGAGGAGAGACCCCATTCTGCCCAGTTTCAAACACTGCTCAGATCTACAAACACCAGGCAGAAAGCACTCTGATAATACCTCTTATAATGTCCCCTATTCAAATGTTAAATGCCATTAAAGCCATATGAGATAACACAGGTTTCATTTTAGCTGCATAACTTTCCTCCACAAATGCAAAAACTGAACTATTAGATTCATCAAACTAAATGGTCGGCTAGATTGGAGCCTGGAAATTAAGAGTACAATATGCACAGCACAGCTGCCATCCAGCAACCAAAAGGTTTCCTCAGAGCCTTCCTGTGCCTTTTCAATAATCTCTGTCATGTAAATATTAAGAACATCACAGAAAGTAAACATTCAGCTATGGGAATTCTCTACTTTTCAACAAAAGCATGAAATGTATGAGAATTGTATCTAGTTGGGTAACAGCTTTCTGTGTTAGATTAGTTGGGTTAGGAATGGAAACTTGACATCTTATTTCTACCTGTGAGAAAAATAGTGTCCTGATTTTCAGTATGAGAGCACCCACCATTGCCTTCATTGCAATCTTGAGGCACATAGCACTTTTGGTACTCAGTTTAAACCAAGCTTGTTTAAACCAAGCTTTTAAACCAAGAACATGTTTGTCCTAGATAGTGCCCAGGCAATAACCTCCATTCTTTAAAAAGATCCAGAGGTAAACACTTCTATAGAATGCATTGAAGTCTTCATCATTAAATTTGGGTATAGACAAGATAAATGTCAGTTAGGAATGATGAAAGGTGAAATCTTTCTTCGTGATCTTTGGAAGAGGAAAGGACTTCCTGCCCTTATAATCTGTGATGATATTCCCAAAGCACACAGATTTACATAATCTGATGTTTGCTCTCCTTGTCTCATAGAAATAAAAAAAATAAGCAAAATTGTAAGGTTATTATGAATTTTTCAGCTTCCTAGTTAGATGTGTGTTCTTGGAGTAGCTCTTCAAAATATTCTGCCATTAATATTGTACCTTTTGCAGAATTACAATACAGTCCCAAAGAGACAGAATCAATTTGAATGTACTTATTTTTAATTTGCAGGACACTGAATTAGGAAGAACAGTTTTGGTATTTTTAAGGAACTGGAGGTATGCCAACACTACTGCTACTAATTTTTTTTTTTTCCTAATTACAATGTTGAACATGGTTAATTTCATACCAGTCATGAGATTTTACAATAGGTTGTAATATACTGTGAACCTACACTTCCACATTATATCAGAAGTGATAATTGCATTGTACCAGCCTACAATAATGGTCCAATTAACCTATCATACTCTACTCCTGTAGATCCCATTTTGATGCAGTAGCTTTGTCTAGTTAAATTAAAAAAAAATAAAAAATTATCTTCACTGTAAGCATTAAAGAAGTTAATTCCCCACTTCTTATGCCAGAGAGATCATTGCATCCTAAATGAAATTATTATTTTTCTCCTGCAATCCGGGTTGTCCAAAGAAGAGTACTCTAGAGTATTCTGGAATATCACCAATAAAAATCTGTCTGTGATGAAGTGATTAAACAGAAAAATCTTCCCTACAGCCTTCCTCTATTAGTCTAAGGTTGATCCTAAAGAAAACATCTTGGCTTTCTATAGCTGCTACAAACATATTTACTTTGGATTCCAGTTCCTCCCAACTGAAAGTTGGTTTCTATAGACAAATTTCTCATTATTTTCCCATTTTCTCACAATATATTTACCTTTTGGGATTTCTGAAGTGCACTTACATTTCAAATGAGCTTACACTACCATCAAGTTCGAAAAAATCTACCAGAGATAGTGAATAATGTGCAACATGCTTACCATGAGTATGTTCTTTTGTCAGTGGTCCCACATTCATTTATGGCTATGCCTAAATGAGTGTTTGTTGAGCACTTCCCTTACATAACACTCTCAGTTACCTGATCCTACACCCATGTTAGAGCTCCTGTAAGTAAAGAGGAACATTTATTCCAGTGGATAAATGTGGATTGAGAGAGGCAGAACAATTCTGTTCATAAGGTAAAATTGATTTGTACTTACATAAAGCCATTACACACTGAGGTGGTCACAACATCTGCGCAGTGTGGCACAAGAGTTTTGGGAAGAAGTGGTCACTTCAGTGTCCTTTCTGTAAATTCCCCTCATCAGCGCAATTCAAAGTTAAATCTATACTACTTGACTTGCAGTATTACAACTATTATAACTGCTATACTGTAGTCCACCATTGTCTCCATGAGTTGAGTGCATTCAAGGAAAGTCTTCAAAAGCATTGCTTCTTTTTTCAAAAAAGAGTTGCTGAAAGGAACTAATCCTCTTGCTGGTTGAGAGTCTGAGGCTGATTTTCAATGAAACCTGCTTTTTTAATCAGCCTTGATGAATGTGCAGACTTAGTTGAGGGTGATTTTTTTTTTTCTCTGTAAAGAAACTTAGTGGAACTGTAGGACCAGAAACTTAGAAATAATTGCCATAAAAAGAGTGAGAAATCAGTCAGTGAAGATGAGGACTTCTATTAAGGTAGAATAGTGAAAAACAAAACTGGCATGCACTGGAACTATTTTAGGGAAGAGTTAACGTAAAATAAAGAAGTATTTAAGGAAATTTTGAAGAGGAAATATTCAAGAATTAAGGGTCACTCAAAAGTAAGTAAATTAAGCTATTGCCCCCCAAAAAATCAGTTAAATGACAAAAAGGATGGCCTTTATGCATTGCAAATGCCTACTGCATGTGGAAAAATATTTTCTGCAAAATAGTAGTGATAAATGTATTTTTCTCATTACTGTCACTAAGCAATATCTAAACTTGAGTTTTCAGAGTATAATTGGCAGACTTCCATTTCCAGTTTCTTGTTTTCTTCACATTTCTGCCTCTGGTATCAGCAAAAAGAAGTGTTAATTAACCTTAGCGGCAAAGGAGTGTGAGACTATGCTCTGAATTCAGGATGTCTTCAGACAGGAGACTGCAATCTGCAGCATATTATAACTAATGCTGCCATGTCAATTAAACAGGACAAGACAGGGAAAGAGGGCAGCAGGTCTTCATATTGTTTCCTTGAACCAAAAAGATCAACAACTCAGTCAGTCAGAAATAATTATCTGCGTTACTGTCTGCAATTACTTTTAATGGGACTGTGGTAATATCTGCTCGCTGTGCCTGTGCAGGACTTGTGAGCCAGAGAGGTGAAACAGCGTTTGTTCAGCTCTTTGAAAGAGGCGAATCCAGGAGAGATGTTTCACTGAGAAATTGGAGGTGTCTTTTAGAAAGAAATGCACAGAACAGTGATGTTCTGTATGTTGTCCAGGAACTGGCACAACACACTTCTGAAACAGGACAGAATTATTTGGACTATTGGATTGGGCTTGGATAACAAAGCAATGCTGTGCATGGGCTGGCCCCATGGTGGGGAAATTTCAATTCCAGTGAAAAACTTTTGACAAGGTGTATGAAAACTGACAAGGACCTGGTTTGGTTTTTTTGGCTTTTTCATATTTCATTAGATTTTTATGTGTTTTTCATGAGCAGTTGATGTTTGCTTGTTTGTCACCAGCTCTTACAAAGTTCATATCAATTAGAAGATAGAAAAATAACATTTCTAGAAATATAGATCCACAATTGAATAATATTTTCAATAAGTAGAGTCAGGAATGAGTGGGGCATGTGAGGGGTTTGTGGGTTTTTTTGTTTGTCTGGAGTAAATAAATCTGTAATTATAAGTCAGTTAATTTATCAAATACACAGTAATTAAAATTTAACTGCAATCTAGAAAAGATGATAAACACCACAGGCATCCTTAGTTTTCTAATTATGAAACTTTCATATACACAAACAAAACTTATTTAAAAGCACATGCACAAAAGGGTATAATTATGGATGGCATACTTCTCCATGAATTAAATAAGAACATAATCTTAAATTTCAATGGATTATTTTTTCCTTGTCATATTTTCTTCCTTATTCTACTGAGCTCTTCTTGCATTGTGTCTACTGCTTGCTGTCCAAATCATCTGATGTTTTTCTTTAATAAATAATAAAAATATTTGTTTTGTGCCAATAATGGGAAGAATTCCAGTTCTGAAGCTGCAAATTATTAGTCTCAGTTCTACAGAGATATGTTATTCCAAGAAAGTTAAAAAAAACTTTTACTGACCAGTGATGTGCTCTGTTCTTTAAAGGGTTTTCTCCACTTACTGTCAGGATCAAGTTCTTCCACCTTCCACCTTCTACCACTCTTTAAGGAGCCTATTTAATTCCTTTGGGAAGGGTGTTCAGTGTAAACACAATCTGCATAATATCTGTACACTGAATTTTAGATTTCTACTACAAGAAATACCCAAAACCCTTTTTACAGTTTGACAATTGCCAAAGACAATTTCTGCTTTTCATTATCAATCTCTTTTTTCAGGTTGGTATTAAAGGTATGAAGAGAAACTCTTTGCCATACATCGACTGGAAATAAATGCCCTCTGGCATTCATATGAGCACCCCAATATCTTAAGTTTCAGAAACAATTTGCTCACACGTTTTGCAAGAGCAAGGAAGCATGAAATGACTTGTCCCTACCATCATAGCAAAGGCAGGAGAGTCCACAGCTTGTGCTGGAGCTATCACTTGCATTTCTAATAACTGAATTCTGTCACCATCAACTCTTCTTCTGAAATTGTTTACAAGTGCCTGCAAACACTTGTGGTTTTCTTTCTCACCCTTAACACAAAGGTGGGCATTCTTCCTAATATAATTTCCAATTTGCAAGTATTGCTGCATTTCTGCAGTCAGTAGGATGCCATCCAAATATTTCTGTGTAGCAGCTGCTCTACAGTGATTTGAAAAAACTCCAGTGCTGCACTTCTGCATCCCAGGGCAACAAGTTACACTGGAATAATCCTGTCAGTAAGTGCTGGCAGGTCAGGGTGACCAGCCAGCACCACCTTCTGGTAAACAGGGACTGAGCTCAGTGAGCCCCTGTCCTGTGAAGCGCTGAGTGAAGGAAGCATTGATCCGTGTCTGAGGAAAGATTAATTGCTACTTTATAATCCTCATAAATTCGTGCATTGGCATTTGTTTTCACTACAGCAACACACATAGAAAGAAAGATTATCCCTTTGTTTTCTATCTCCCTGCACTTCTGTTTCAGAGAAACTCTTCCTTTGGAAGCCGTTGGGGCATTTTTATGGATTGTGGTACCACTCTGATTTTGGACTTGTCTTTTAGATTTGACTTTTGGACTTGGCATTGTTAACAGAGCCCAACACCCGACCTCTCCCACACTTGAGACCAGTTTGTGTAGCAGACTCCTGTAAAACCCAGGACCCCCACCTACTCCTACTGCCTCATGCTGCCACATCTGCTGTCAGTCCCCAGCAGCTGACAAAGCAGCACAGGAGAGTTTCTGAAGGCTCCAGTCCAACCCAGCCACCTGTGCACACCCAGCTTCACCCAAGTGGGAGCCCTGCTGAGCCCCTCGGGGTTGTACTGACTGCAGTGGTAGCACCAATCTGCCAAAGCACACTGAAGGTGGCATACTTTTATGTCATACTTTAGTCATAAAAATTCTGAGAATACTGAATTTTCTGTCTTACTGTATTATTACTAAATGAACTGGAGTGACCAATTTTCGAAATTAAGAACATGGATAACACATTTCTTTAGAGAACTGAAAAACAGCAGTCGCATCAGAGAGTCGAGTATCACAAGCACTGAGATCTGAAATTAAAAAACCCAGATGGTGTAGCAAACTCTTTGGCAGTTATGCCTTTGCTCTGGCTAACTGAGAAACTGATGAAATTGCATGTTTAATGATATTCTATTTTGCAAACCCCATTTCTAATGGTTTTTCTTAGGGTTGCAACAGACCTGATATTCTTTTTAGCTACAAGAGTAGATAAGTTTTTTGTTTTGGTATACTTAGAGGTCTCATGAGCTTAATTAATACAAAAGCATCCCTAGCTTTGAAATAAAAGCAGCAAACTTTCAGCGTGCCATCATATCTGGGTATTTTATTTTCAAGTTAGCTAACCTCATCCTGCAGAGATGAAATTTGCTTACAATTAACTTTAATAAAATAGAAGATAAAAACCAACAGCCTACAGTAAAGAAGTCTACAGTTTGTGTGTGCCTCAAGTAAGAAGAAATATGCAATCCATGACATTCTTCCCACCAAAATATAAACATACAAATATACAAACACTAGAGTAAGGATTGCCTACTTAATACAAAATAAAATTAACAGTGATACAAAATTAGGCAAGATAACTTTGTCTGCTGATTTTGGCTGGAGTAATTTTCTTCACAGTGGTTGGTGTGGGGCTGCATTTTGGATTTGTGTTGAATACAGGATTGATAATGTAGAGATGTTTTTGTTATTGCTTAGCAGGGCTTAGACAGAGAATAAAACACGTATTTTTGTACACAGATATGAGAGAACAATGGAAGATGGTGGGTAATCACACTCCAAACCAACAAGTCATCACTGAGGGCCAAATGCACTCTGCACTACGATGCCATATAAAGCACAATGAAATTTTACAAATCCTGCTACAAAGAAACAAGATTCAATCCTGGTTACTTCTAGAAATATTTTTCCTCTTTCTACTTGTTTTGTTGGAAATCTTTCCCATTCTCTACATACTTTAACAATAAACTTCTCTTCCTATTCTTAGGACAGGAAAAATTGTTCACAGTTAGAAAGGAAACTCTTGAGACAGCGAAGACTGAAATATATTCAGCAGGCTTAACAAGGGACTAGAGCTAGGAAACTACTGGAACTATTTGTGCAGAGAAAAACCTTTAAAATGACACAATCTTAAGATAAAGCATTGGAAACAGAAGTCAATTTTACCCCTTTCTCTTCAGTGGTCTGAAATTTTGCTTCCACTCTGTACAGCACAAAATATCTATACATTTTACTTATTACCAGCAATAAAAGAACACTGTCTCCATGCCATAGACATAAATGTTCTGGCTTACTCTGCTCTGAACTAGACGCTATCAAAGCAACATAAGCAGTGCACATCTATGCCAGCCCATTTTCGGCTGTCACAGGACAGCTTGCATCCCTATACCTAAGCCTCCAACCCCACAAAAACAAAACAGTCTGATCCATATCATGCACTAGGTACAGTCCATGGTCTGTGCTGTTTCCTAAACCACCTTTGGCCTTGCATGAAGAATGCTTGCTGAGCAGAGAACATGCTAATATTTTGACGTTTTGACCACCTTGTCTTTATCCAAGATCAAGCAATAACAGGTGAACAGACTAGATGATTCATCATTCCATCTCTTCAGATTAACTGGATAACTGACTCTTCACCAGATAACACAGTAAATGTTGATGTAATTTAGGAAAGGCTGTGAAAGTTGGGGGGGATGAATTTAAGAATTCCAGTGTGAAATAGAAAAAGACCTGCCTGTAACAAAATACTGGAAGAAGAAATGGCACTGAAAATCTTTTTCTCATGCCTCTGTGTGCTGTCATAAACCATTGCACAGTGAAAGGCATTCAGAGTCAGTTTTTAAATTATTTTAAGCTTTATTGCATATTGCCCTAAAGATATCTTAGTATGACATGGCATAAGTTTGTTGCCCATGACATTTATTTTAATTCCTACAATGTGACAGCTTGCCATTGTGTCTGCAGTGCAGTTCAAGATGGAACAAAGTGCAAATAAATGTTAATGTGCCATATGCAAACAACAATTAAATTTGCTGTTGGCAGCATAATTTGAAGCATTATACAGGAAACTTCTGGTCTTGGTCCTTATTAAAAATGTCAGTCTGCAGTAAAGTATTTGCATGTATGTGAACAGAACTAAAATTGCAGGCTTTTTTAAAATCAGCATTGATTAGGATATGCTTAAACTTTTTTTACTTATTGCTACTGATATCAGCATATACCTTCTACTCTTGACAAAACCTACCTTTATTAATGAAATATTGAATTATATACTTTATGCTGAGAACAAGATGGACTTCATCCATTAAAATAGTTTAAGAACCAGAATGTTAACTTTGTTTCTAATTTCAGAATTTTACATCAAATTTGAGAAAATTTAGCTCAAAAAGAGTAAGTTTAAATTCTCAAAAAAAGGTACCTACAGTAAGTTTAGCCACAATCCATGTAATCATTTTATATTAAAAAGACTTTTTGTCCAGAAAGTATCTCCTAAGCCAACACACTAATTGATGTCTGGCCGGTTGATGTCTGACTTCCCATGAAAGTCCATTCCAAGAAAAACCTTGTTGCAACTTCAAAATATGTCTTGAAATAGAAGAAAGACCTGATGGGCTAATATAGCCAACAATATACACTCTTAAATGGTTTCTAGTAAAACTGAACCAATTTGTTTTGTTAAGCTCAAATAACAATATAAACCAAAGTTCACAGTGTTTAATGTATTGAATGCAAAATTAATAAGGGTAGTTCCTGGGGAAATTGTAGGTGGAGAATGATCCAGCAGCTGTATCCCTCCTTTCATGTCAAGCAGAAATGGGAAGTCCCCAAAATGCTTTGCCCTGTCTCCTCTGACAGTGAGGGTGTCACCACACCCCTCATATGTATTCTGCCAACTTTAACTGTTGTAATACACTGCAGTGGTCAGATATCTACTTCTTGATGTCACCAAATCAAAAGACAGAATTACATACTAAGATTTTTCTCAACGGCTTTTGATGGCACTATTAATGTAAATAGTGTCAGCACTATATATATTTGTGTGTATGTCCTATGAGCTGTGTATATAGGTGTTTGTGTTTGGCCAGGAAACTCTCCCATCCTGGGTTTTTCAAGGAGCAATATCAGGACATAATTATCTCTCTTTAGTCAGTTTCTTCTGATGTTGTTTTGTTCTAACTAAAAGCAAATGCAGCCAACAAGCTTAGATCTATAAATACACATCAAAGGTGTCTGTATAATATTTATTCCTAACTGGCTATGTTTATGGGGTTTGTATTTATCAATGTTGTGGCATTATAAGTTAAAATCAGTCTAGTGTTGTATAGTTCAGGTGGATTTTGTTTAGATTATGGTGGAACTCTAATTACAGTTTAAGGTTTTCATTATATTGGTTTCACAGAATCACAGAATGATTGGGGTTGCAAAAGACCTCTAGAGATCATCTAGTCCAACCCCCAGTTTCACTAGTGTGATGGTAAATCAGTGTACAGTATTTTCAGTCCAGTTAAAACCACAACATCCTAACAAAGATACAGTTCTTGATTCTTGAGTCTTGAGACACACAGTATTTTCTGGGAGTGTTGTGCCATTCATTTCTCAGAGTTTTCATTCGTACAAATACCACAACACTGTACCCCTCTTTGCTCACCTGAGCAGTCAGCTCCCTTGGCTCTGCCCTTGGGTTCTCCCCTGCAGCCAGGCCCACCCCCAGCTATCAGTGTGACAGTGCTGCCCTGCCCTGATCCCTTCTGTGAACAATGGCACATCACTCAGCTTTCAGGCTACTGAGCAAGGGCTCAAACAACTTTTAGACTTAGGAGCTTTTGAAGCTTTGTGCAGAAATTGGAGGGGGTGTCAGTGAAAAGAAAGAAGTGTGACCTCCTTCTGTCTCTCTCACCCCGTGGGCATCAAGGCAGAACTTGCATTAGCCTTACAGTGTATTGAATTAATTGTACGATTGCAGCTCATAATGTTCTCATGGTGCTTTATGTACATTGTTCTTGAGATGCCCTAAAGCAACACACATGTTCTAGCATAATCTATACCTTTAAAGGCAGTTTTAAAGTACCTTTAAAGCCTGTGGTGTGTCAGCTCTCTACTGTTCCACTTAGACAGTTAGGGACAGATAGCTGAAAATTGCAGGGGTTCCTTACGGTCTTTCACCCAAGTGATGTGCATCAGATCTCACCATTTATATTCTAGCAACAAACTGTCACAGGGCACAAATGTCTTTGATGCCTGTAACTTCCAAGTTGATTAAAATAGGTAAAGAGTAAAAAGCTGTCTGAAGCTGTGACAGATCTTATACCTCATGAGGTATCATTTTTCTAAGTGATCCGAGACCCCTGCAGACATGACACATGCTCGTTCTGTGATCCCTCAGTCTTTGGGAAGGCTGTTCAAACAATACTTTGGATTTGGATTTGCATGGTGTGGTAAGCAAAGTAGGATTTTTGGATAGTCATCTTTCATTAGGCAAAGAAAGTAGGTGTTTCTTGTTCAGTGGGTAGCATCCTTTCCATTCATCCTCCATTGAGCTCACCTCAAGAAATGTGGAAGCTGAAGGTGTGGGAAGCTGTTCTTTTCACTGCAGGTATGTGAGCAGGTAAGTTCTCTCACTTCTTCAGATGTGGCCTGTGTGGACTGGAAGACAAGTGACCTGGATCTCATTCACTCTGGCCATATTTGTCTTTTGTTCAGACCTCGTACTTCTGGCAAGTGTTGTTTCTTTTTAGCACAGCCCAGTGATTTTCTGGGGGTTCCATGGAACTTCACATTGAACCAACGTTTTGGTTAGTTCAATGTAAAGCTTTATCTTAATTTTTATCCTCACAGGGTATATGAACTGATGGATTGATCAAGGAACAAAGTGGCACCTGATTTTTCTGATTGGCAGAGAAAAAAAACCTTTGAAAGACTCAGCTTTTCACCAGAAAATAGAAGCAGGAAACAACCTTTTGGTTAATTAGGCTGGGGAAACACTTAGTAAAATTAATCAAAGCAGTGGAAAACTCTTCCAATGGACAACTGTCTTTTTGATTCACGTCTTGTGAAACATTTCAATGCACTTATTGTCTATGAAGGAAAAGACAGATGTCCAAAGCTTTCTGCTCACATTAGAGAATTTGTTATAGAAAGATAAAAAATAGAAGTCTTTCTGTTTCTCACTTGTTTAGTTCAAGTTCACTGTTTGGAAAAGCCTATTTTTTACTTCTGATTAGAGGCTCCCTAAAGTTCTAAATCAATTTGAATATTTCTTCTTTCTGCTTGATTTGCAATTACTCTTCTCCTTATTTAAAAGAAATTTATTTTAAATTAGTCCCTCATTTCAGAAAATAAAAAGGAATCTGAGATTTTGGAGTTCAAATACCTGAAGTGAAATCCTGTCTCTCTGAAAGTCAGTGTGAATTCTCTAGTGGTACAAAAGTTACCATAAACAAGGAGTGAACAATGAATGTTTTAACCTTATCCCTCCAAAAGATCCAGAGGAGACCTGTTCTGAGCCTGCTTTTCAGCCTTTCTCTTCAGAAGCAGAGGCCAACACCCTTAGACACAGAACCTCAGAAGTCTCTTTAAGTGAATATAATGAAAAGAGGTGCTACCTTATGATTGCTGTATCTGACATAAACCATGTATTTGTTATTCCTGTTCTGCGTAGTCTGGGATTACTGATTGCACACTTTAGTCTTACTTGGTTCAATTTTTGTTAATTAAACCAAAGTTGCTGCCACAAAAACCTACCATTAAAATTCCAGTTTATAAAACCATATTGCTCTTGCTATCTCTCTTTCTCTTGTGAGGGAGATGTTGCATGTTATCTCCTTCAAATCTGTGCAATGACACAATCCACAACGATGACACAAAACTAGAAAACTAGAAAAGTACTTCTGGACCCCATTCTCAAAGCACATTCATTAGAGTGTTGCCTAGGATCTGTAAGAAAGACAAAACACAGGCAGATTCACCTCACCATCGGAGGACTGGGCTGCCATGGTTTCCAAGCTAATTCCTATTTTACTGAAAAAATCCCCAAGGAATTCTACCAAAAAGAATCTTGAACACAAAGATAAAAATTATCTGCTTATGGCATTACTTCCATTTCCTTTCCAGCAGGCCCTGGGGCTTTGGCCCTTGGTTTCATAATGGTGTTGGATTGTATGAATTCATTTTCACTTTTCAAAGGAACAATTCTGTCAACAGTGTCAATCAAAAGGTAATTTGAGTTGTTCTGTTCTGCCTCTGCCTCTTCAAAACATATCCAATCAAATATACACAATCTGGCACATTTTTTTCTTACAATTTTCCTGAGTTTACCACCTATGACCATTTTTAAACATCTCAAATTATCTGATATTTAGTAACGACTATTAACTTCCCCTTTTGGGGACACTCCAACAACAGGATCCTAAATCTAATTTGCGTTTCTTGCCTTGTCCAAGAATATTGTAAACAACCAGTTTCTTCTCATGGGAAATCAACTCAAAAGAAACAACTGCATCCTTTTGGAAGTGTAGGAAGGTGTTCTGTAAAAAGAAAACTGTAACCTCACTTTTCTCTTAGCTGGAAGGTAGTGGAGTTTGCAATGCATGAATAAAGTGCTTGTGAAGGCTCAGCCAACCGAAGTCATATTCTCTCTTTCCCAGTTACGGCTGTGTCTGAGGGAAACCAGGTCAGCTCCCTCTATTCCTCTGGCAGGTGAACAACTTGTTCCATCCTTTTTCTGTTGTTTGTTTGGAAATCAAAAGGAAAAATTTTTGGAGAGGAAGCTGATCGTGTATGCATTAATCATAGCAGTTTGTGAGGGAATCTCCTCTGGGGCTGTACAAGGAGAGGAAAAGCAAACTCCTACTTCAGGAAGCAGGCCCTTTGGGACACACTGCAAAGGCAAGGCAAGGCAAACAGTTGCCTTGCTGGTGGAGGCAGGCTGAGGAAGACCTTACTGCAATGCACACCAGCAGTGGAACTTGGAGTAGGCTATACAGGGCAAGAGTTTTCAGAATATTTCAGCACATAATAGATGCAATCAAGGGCCACTGGGATTTTCCAAAGCACTGGGGCAACTCTGGTGCTTTACAGCCATTTACTGGAAATTCCTATCTTTTTCTTCTGGTACTTCAGCGCTTGCAAATCTGGCTGATCATCTGAGGATCATATACTCACAAATGCCCAGAGCTAAGTGGGAAAGAGATGCAGACCCATGTTAACAGGCCAAATTTCAAGGCAGCTTGCTCAGCCAGGTACCCTCTCTGAGCCCATGAACCCATTGTCACAAACATTGGGTGCTGTGTCAGGTGAGAGGACAGGTTGAGAAGGTTTGAAAAAGTACCATCAGTTCCTGCAGGGAGTGAAGAGGGAGCAAAGGACTAAAAGAAATATAAGCCTCTAGTAGCTATCTGCAGCTTACATGTTAAAAATTGAAGCTAAATGAAAACTGAAAGCTCAATAGAACTCTCTAGGCTCAAGAGGTCTGGGTATCCTACTCTTTCACACATGACACACAGTTGTCATGCATGTTCTGGTGGTGCCTGAGGACATGTTTTAATGGTGAACGTGGTGGTGGTGCTGGATTGATAATCTTGATAATCTTGCAGGTCTTTTTCAACCTTAATGATTCTATGATCAAACAGAGCAGACCTAAGTGGTGACAATCTCATGTTTTATCACCTGCAGAGTTTTTTCCATTCATTCTTCTATATTTCTATTATGTCATTCTTGCTCACCTTCATTTTACCCTTTGGCTTCCAACCATGGTTTTTCACCAGTACTGTAGCACAGCCAGATGGCCCTAAGCTTAGCATAATGTAGTGAATAATATTAGTGTTAGGGGCTGGTAAAATGATAGTTTAAAATATGTTCTCTGGGAGAAAGAAGAGGTGTATTTTCTGCCATCATAATTGACAACTACTTTCACCTTAAAGCCCCTGACTGCTGAGAGAGATGCCAACACATTATACCCTGCAGAGTTCCCTGTGGCGGATGAGTGATTGAGGGTTGCTCAATCACAGTCAAAGGTAACAGCAAAAGTGGTTTTAACAGGAATTTGTAAAACGGTTACATTAAAAAGTTTGATGTCAAGGTTCACTCTGTTCGTTACTACATAAATGAAATGTACAAAGGAAAACTGAGTTAAAATTAAACTAGAATAATTTACACAGAGACCAAAGACTCAAAAGGATAAGGGAGACTCTCCCACTGAGTTATGAGTCTCAGAGTGGTCATCCTTGCTTTCTAAACTCCTCATGGAGCTTAGGTGCAGCTAGGTCCAGTCTTAGTCTAAGACTTGAACAATGATTTATGTCTAAAGGAATTAGCTACATGGATTTCATTGGTATTGATTCAGCACACTCTCAGCTACTTCCTAATGATCTGTTGGTGAATAAGGTACCTCTCCACTTTGAGTAAAGAAGGATCTTTCAGTCTTAGGTAAGGAATCTCAAACTTTCAGTGGCATCCCATCCCAAAGAGAGAGTCACTGAAGTGCAGTCCAGTTGAAATTTAGAGGGAACTCAATGAGACTCATACAAAGATCTGTCTGTTTTATGCTCATTTGGTTCAGGGATCAAGTTCATCTGTCATATCCCCTTCCCACCACCCTGCACTGACCACAGCATCACTGCTGGGAAACCACAGAGATCCAGTTTTTACTTGAACTTCAAAATTCCTTTAATCCATCACCACTGCAGCCTGAAACACAAAGCAAGTCAGGAAATGTCCCAGGAACTCCCATTTTTAGGAGAATTTCATGCTCCTCCCCCCCCCCCCTTTTTTTTTTTTTCAGAACCTTTTGAAGGTGTCCTCGTAATTGTGTGTGGTCACATATAACCACTGTAACCAGTGTTTTGAGATTGCTGTAGTTTCATATCACCATTAATCAATGCAACATATATTAACTAAGTACTTCGTTCTGCTCTTGCATGATTTATTAGATCTTCCTTCATTAATGTGTTTGATCAGAAAACTAATTAAACAATGAACTGTGGCAGCAACACATACTTTGCATCCATTATTAAACCCAGGTTTTTTGGAATAAAAATGTGGTAATGAATACTTGATTTACCATGGGCTACACCTTATTTCAAATTATCTGAACTGTTCTTAGGACTAATCCTTGGCTTTTCCATTTATTAGCTAACTGGATACCACAGTGCTAAGTATACTCGGTTTGTTTCCAATGCTAATACTTGAAATATCAGCAAGTAAGGGGTAAGTTCCTAGAAATGAATTACTATACAGCCATATTCTATATATTAACACCTACCTTTTTGAAACAATGTAAGGCCTTATTTTTATCTTCATTGCCAGTCTCTGAGTGCACTCATAATGCATCTGGAATGTGCTATGTTGAACACTGAAATTATTAGTAATGTCTCCATGAATAAAGGAAGATTTAGTTCCCCTAAATAGAATTATAACTTAAATTTCAAAATTGTTTGCTTCCTTACTCTGCAGAATGCATTCTTCCTGCATCATTGTGGTTCATTTTCATGGGGTTTATTCAGCCTGGTTTATGCCAGTCAGATTACCCATCTGTTAGCTATTCAGATCTCACAGACAGCACAAGCGCTTACCTGCCTGACATTCATTCCACTCACATTCCACCTTCACATACTGAGAATTATGCTCATGGGGCATAGTCTGCAATTTTTTTCCTCACAGTTATTTCTGAGGAAAGCCTCTCATATATTTGTGTAGTGGAAGAATAAGAGTAACCATTCCACATTCCTAATGAGAGAAGTACACAGTATCACTTTTCATTACCTGCCGCACAACTGTTCAGACATCCCCCTCCATATCATAATTGGGGATTGAGACAATAATCCAGCAAACTTCTTTGATTCATCAAACCTGGAACCCAGATTGCTTTGAGCAATACTGCACCCTGGAACCATGCATTTATATGGGCTTTATTAAAATGTACAGTTTTGAGAAGCATTTTCCCCTTTATTCCCCTATTCATCCCACTCTAGATTTAGCCTTCTACACCATCATCAGGTACTTGGGAGTGAATTTCCTCAATCACAATTTCAGATATTACACAGATCATCTCCCAGATGTGGCCAGCCACGAGCTGATTAGCTCCTCGACCAGCAGGACATTTGGAGCAGTAAGTTTCTGTAATGGGTTTTAGCTTGCTCCAGGGAAAGTGAATATTTCAGTGAGTGGGAGTTTGCCATCTTTCCTGAAAACAGCTTACAATGTACTGTTGCCATCTGACTTACAATATGCATGCTCACTCCATCTGGATGAGTTAGTAAGTTACCTGCCTGCACCTACCCTTCACTTCTAGCTGACAATCACACATTATGCAAATCCCAGTACTCTGATGAAGAACAAAGATAAGCAATAAGAAATCAGAGGGTTTTATAATCAGTGTACATTTCTCACAAGTGTTGTGTTCCCAAAGAGACCTCCACCTTCCCCACTGCAGTCATCTGAGTGTAGCAATGTTCCTCCTCCAAATAACTACTTACCCTCTTATTCTTACAGCTACTACTTTCCTCTTCTGAATTGGTGTCTCACCAACATAAGGATACGTCTTATTTTTTGCCATATGCAGAAGCCAGAGACCACATACCCTACACCTGCAAGAAGTATGTAAGAGACCATACCTGCTTCTGTGTGTGCTAAAGCGAAATGGTCTGTTGTTTTGCATAAGGAAAGGATTTGAGTTTAAATTTTTTTTTAAATCCATTGATTCATTTCACTGCTACTCCCATAGCTTTTAAGGTTTTTCTCATTATGAATTCAGAAATATGTATATTCTACACATATTTTCAGTTTCACATGAACATTTTAACAAGGTACAATCAGTAACACAGCTCAACCATCAATTTTGATTGCACTAGAAACAGGCTTTTATGCAGGATTCTCTAATGGATTTTATTTCATTAGACTACAGAGTGCAAGTACCAGCATGTTTTGAAGCATTCTAATGTTATACTACAACATGCTTAACATTTACATTACACACTACCAGATAGAAACACTGTTTCAGTATTTACCGTACTTGCATTATGGGAAATATATTATACAAGTTTTGCAGAATGACCAGAACTTGGTACAGCCTCACAGCTCCATGATTTTGCATATTCTAGGAATTGTCAATAGTTGTGATATAGATAAAAGAACACTACTAACTGTAGGGGGGGGGGGGGGGNCCTGAACCTTTCTGCATGCAAGGCACACAATCCTTTTACTCAAGCAAAGATAGTTTACGGACACCATTAGCCATTACCTGAGGTAAAGATTTAAATGTCAAGCTGCTATGAAAACTTAACTCTGATAAGCAGGTAGACATGTCTCTACCCGACTCACAGCACACTCACTTGTTTCACCTTCCCCACAACTTGCATCACCAACTAACCCTCACTCTGCCGTATCAGCTCCCAGCCTTGGCTGAGCATTCAGGCCCTTGTGCCATTTGAACACTGTTGGTGTCACACTTCAAAAAGTTGCCTTCAGTTATCTCAGGCATTTTGTGAAGGTCCAATTGCAGATATTTTTCCCAAGCGGATGCTGGAAACTGAATGCTTTATTTTATCATATGCCAACTTAGCTGCAGTCCACACTCTCTGTGAAGACCTCTGAAAGGAATTTTAGCTTGTAATAAACTTCAGAGCTCATTCAGAGTTCAGAGGCCACAGATCTGCACATGTCCTTCTGTTAAGGGCAATCCTGGATATCCCTTTAAAGTGACATGTCAGTGCAGCTCAAGGCATGGACCCTCAGAGTCAAAGCAATTTCACAGTCCTGACATTGTCCAACATCACCGAACTGTTAAAGCTCACTAAGCTCTTCTAGCTGCCTTGAGGTATGGCAGAACGTGGTGAAAAGTGTTTCAAGGGAAATTCTAATTATGAATATTTAATGAATATTTGTCAACAAGTTCTCAAGCTACAGATGGGATGAAGAATGACATTCAACAGAAAAAATAGTCACTTCAGACAAGACCACACATGGAGGTCAGATCATGGCAAAGTGTTTCTGCCCTGCCAGTTGCCCCAGGAGAACATCTGCTCCAGAACTTTGTCTCCATGGGAACATTCTGCTCTACAAGCTATTTTAACTCAGTAGGTTTTTGTCCTAGATTTTGTATTTCTGCCAGGACCCAAGCTGACCATGCAAGAGGTGACCACCTAAAGCAAATAAACAGGTGATTTATCCTATTATTTTCCCAAAGAAAAGTCCCCAACTTGTTCATAGAATACTACAAGTGGAATGTGGTTTACATTTCTATTTGCATTCAGCTAATTACTACAGCATACTGCAGCTGCATGGCTGGTAAAACAGAGGAAAGAGGAGTATTAAAGTCCATTCACTATGAAGAGTGGTTGGAGAGAGACCACTTAAAATAAAAACACAGGAGCTGCTAGTTTGCTAGGCATTGCTTTCAGACAACTGCTTGATAAGTCCTTATTTTTTTCCCATAGAGTTTGCTGAGGAGGTTTTAAATTATGGTGCTTCTGCCAGTTATAACTCATCTCCTCTCCCATGGGGGAGGCTACTTGCTGGATATCCCTCCAGGGTGTTGAATTAGCTGTGCAGCCTCAGATCCATGTATATCAAAGATCTCCCATAGTCTTCTGCTTCCATATGCAGCAGAAAGAGAAGTGTCCATACACTGTACACTGCTTACCTGTCAGGCTAATCCCTTGCCTCCAGAGACAGACAGTTCAAAACTACAGAAGACTCCCTGTTTCTCAGAGTTTTATTTGTGTAGCAGTCGGTCCTGCAGTTTGCAATAGGGTGGCAGAGCAAATGTCTACTTTTTTTTCCCACTCATGAAAAGTACTGCTTGAGCACAAAGACAACCAGCCTTCTGTCACTAGACAGAAGAACTCTAGAGTTACTTAAAAATAAACAACAAAAAAAAGCGCTCAGTTTTCCATGGCAGAGTTAATTGCAGGAACATAAAGATCCCATAGATATAAAACAGCTGCTGTACGTTGATATTTCAGCCTTCAAAAAGCTCTTCTTTCTATATTGAGCCCCTATCCACGCTGGGTAGCCTTAGATGGATTATTTATGCCTTTCCAATGTCCTCTTAGAATCCACACCATCATGTACTAAGGAAGGAAGAAAACCAGTTTTGGAGTCTGATTAGGTTTTTCTTAAAGGACTGAAAAATAGTGTTCTTCAAAAAAAACATTCTCACACGCTGAATTATCCTGAAGCATTTGTTGCACCTGAAAGAGATGACTGATCCCAAGCTTATTACTCAAATGTTTTAATGTGTGCATCCTTTTAGATTATTTCACCTTTTTGAAAGTATTTTTGTCATATAAAATCCCAATTTTTTTTTCTAAATACAGAATAAATTTTCTTCAGTATATAGAAAGATATAGCTTTGTCTCTGTTACTGTATTTCATGGAGTTTGAGTGACTAAAAAAATTCAAAGCAAATGTAAAATGTCTGAAAGCATTTGAGTTTTTCTGTATATATACTTTAAGGAAAAAAGTGCTTATCCAAGATTTACTCAGACAATTAAATTCAGTTATCTTCACCAGGTACTTCTAATGCATACTTCAAATATCCTTTAAAATATCAAACTCATAGAATAAATTGAAAACATTCCAGACATCTTTTCACATTCAATGTTCAAGAAACCTGTATTTCTCTGAGTGTTGTACTTCAGATATACCCCTCAAAGGAAGAAAGGAGTCTTTATAGGTTTTCAGGTGCTTATGGTATTGGCAGTTCTACAAGGTTAAGTGCTGAAGTCTAAGCATAAACAGTAGCAGGAAAAAAAAAACAAAAAACAACGAAAATAAAAAACCAACAATATTTTTGTCACTACTTTCTTCACTTGTACCTCTGCAATTTCCTCTATCCATTCCTTTTGTAACTATACTACAGTTACTATATCTATAGTTACTTTTATAACTCACCAAAGAGCAATGCAAACACAAATTAAGAATAAGTTTCCAATGAAATGTGGCATCAAGAATTTCTCATGCAGGCTACTGCCAAAGGTAATTTGGAAGGCTCTTTTGTCAGTATATGCTTCAGAGCACAATAAAATGAAATCTTTTAAGGCAGGCAGTCACAGGCTATAAGGATATCACATATAGCACAATGACATATAAAGAGGCTTCAGAAGTTCTGTTAAGTGCAACCTGTATCTAAGTCAAGGCATTATGTCTCAAACTTGCAGCTGTACATTTTCATATTTTACTTCAATGTGACATTAACTCCCTTTGGCATCTTTCGAAATCATAAATCCATACAAATCAAAAGTTTAAATATTGTCAAGATAAATAAAAGTGTAGTGATGTGCCTGAAGGGACTCTTAAGGTCTTTGATTCCTTTTAGGAACTCTGTCACCAAGTTAAGGAGATATTGGGTTGATCTTCCTGCTTCTGATTGAGATGGTTTAGTTCTGAGTACTGCCAGAACTTAAGCTGCAGGAATGGGAAATGCACTGCCAAGTTTACTGCCCTGGTTGTCACACTGTATGCCATTATTCCACCCCACTCATATCAGCTGCATATATTATTTGAATATGAGCAGTTCTGCACAGGAAAAGAAATGAAAAAACCTCAGGAGTGTATCTCCGTTTTGTGTCCACAATCTCGATGCCTCCTGAACCAAGTGACTAACATGTTAACACTCAACAGACTCAGACCTTCCCACCTTGATACTGTTTAGTGCTGAGGTGGAGGAGTTTTCTGCAGAACTGAGAAAATTGCCTGCCCTTTATCCTACAGGATCAAAAACCCAGATTCAGAGTTGCAACTCTTCTTTCACTGAAGTGCCAATTATTTTTTGTTTATATTTATTTGCAGGTGGGACATCTTCATAAACAGAAACAGAAGGAGGGATTTCTATTCAGCTCCAAAGGTAGGCTCTTGCTCTAAGTATGATGTGCCTGGGGATAAAAAAAGCTGCCTTCTTACTTATACGTAAAATACTTCATAAACTTTTCATGTGATCCTGACTATCAATTAATGCAATTAATTAATAATGACACACTAACAAGTCTACTACTTTTAATATCTTACAGAGTTTGCAGCTTCATTCACGTGCCACTGCACTCCAGGGAGACCAAACAGATTTGTACTGTTGATTTTTAATGTAGATCAAATCAAATAGAACTAAGTCCTACCCTGAGATAAAAAGTTGTAGGATCTTGAAGGAGATACAGAGTTTTATCTCGTGCACAGACCCCCTCACAGTATTAAAAAAGGATGGGGAATCACGCAGGTGTGCACACACACACACATCCATATACAGCCAATGCATAGTTTCTTCTGAATGTAATAACTGTGAGTGAGAGTGAGTGAGTCTCCATCCCCTGAGATATTTTAAAGTCATCTAGACATAATCTTGGACAACTGACTGTAGGTGCCCCTGTGTGAGCAGGGGGGTTGCACCTGATGACCTTCAGAGTTCCCTTCCTACCTCAACCACCCTGTGACTCTGATTTTATGATTTCTATGACTAATAATAATAATAACAGTAAAAAATAAAACACTACACCCTAGGATTCTGAAATGCAAGATAAAAAAAAAATCAAAATTTGTTACCTCCTTAGCAGTATTATTAGTTCAGAAGCACTAAAAAGAATAAATGTGGCACACATTGACAGTACATCTCTCCATCCTTCTGCAAAGTGCTCTGTAGCACTTGTCTCAGAACATGGTGGGGGAAGTAGGGATATCAAGAAGATGACGTTTTTGTATTGCTTTTTCTGCCTGCACTCCTGAGTTAAGTTCTATCCTCAGCTGCAATCTCATGATTGTTTTTCTTTCTGCTCTGCTTTTGTGCAAGTGGAAATTGAGTCCTTTGTCCCAAGCTGAAATGTCAGCCTTCCCATAGCTGCTGTGAACATCAGAGTCTGCTGACTGCCAGTCAGTGCCTTCTGTTATGACTTATTTTGATAATTGTCTCATAATTGTCTCATGTCATATTGTGCCATAATTGTCTCATAAAGAGCTGAGGTCTACACTGCAGAATTAAAACTATTATTAGTAAGTTTAAAAAGCACTTTGCATCTGTCCACACTTTCAAACCCCTAAAGTTCAACTGGCAACTTACCAAGTACAAGAAGAAAAGGATCTAAAACTGAAATAGGAAGATCCTCTGAGAGTGTCCTTGCAAATATCACAAAGTTTGTGGCACATAGCCATTAGAGCTATAAACTCTAAGTGAACCCACCTGTAAACTAGGAATTTGTTAACAAGTCTCTTGGGCATCATACTAAGTATTAATGTTTTCCTGTCCCACAGAAGAAAGGCAAAAAAGCATCTGCAAGAAAAACAGATGAGCAAAAATAAACAAAGGGCAGAATGGTTCACCAGTGATGCAAACAGCTGCTTGTGTTAAAGCATCACAGAGAAAAAGGTCATGAGTAAGAACAAGGTCCCTTGGCCCCAACACCACTCAGCCCTATGCATCAGCATTTCAGAAATAAGATGTTCGCTTTATCTTGCTTAATGTGCCTAAAGGTCAGAGGCTAATAAACACCATATGGCTGATTGAATACAGTGTGTAGGGATGGCCAAACCCAGAGCAGTGATTAATCAAATTCAATACCCTATATCCAAGAGCAGTAAGTGGTGCATGTTTCAGAGAATACTACAAAAACAGCCTGTCATGGACAATTAAGGGAATTATTCTTCATGGAGGGAATAATCTTTCATTCTCTGGGTCTTAATCAACAGAACCAAGGATTGATCAGTGAATCCAGTCCCTTGCTATTTTAAGCAACCACATCTTGTAATGTCTTTCAGGAAGTGAACAAAAAGAATTGGTTAAGCCCTGAAGTGTGAAAGTTTATCTCATTACTGTAAGTGGATCTGTCTCCAATGTAACTATGATACATCTACACATCTCTTTTTCATCCCTGAATTCCTCACATCACTAATGTCTTGTGACAAAATGCAGCATATGCTAATACCTTATATTTGTTGGCAGGCTTTAATTTTACAGCCTTCCAAAGCAGCAGGAGTGGAGTTCAGCCCAAGGTCAGGCACCAAATGTACATGCTGTGGATGCCTTAAATTTGAAGGCTGAATTCCTACAGACTCTGAGGGAAATGGTGTTGCTAAGTCTGGAGAATAAAAGGCTCCAGAGGGACCTCACTGCTCTGTACAACTACCTGAAAGGAGGTTGTAGTGAGGGGGAGGTCTCTTCTGCCATGTCTCAACTGAAAGGACAAGAGGGAATGGCCTTAAGTTGTGCAAGGGGTGGTTCAGATGAGATATTGGGGAAAAAATATTTCACTGAAAGAGTAATGAGGCATAGGAACACAGAGTGAGTCACCCAGGGAAGTGATGGAGTCACTGTCCTGAAAGTATTCAAGAGTCATCTGGATGTGACATGTGGGGTTTTGGTTTAGGAATGATTATGGTGGTGCTGGGTTGATGGTTGGACTAGATTATTTTGAATATCTCTTCCAACTTTGATGATTCTGTGATTCTATGACCCCAATAGTCGAGTTAAACATGAGCAAAATATAGTGTAAAGTAAAAGGAAGGTCAAAAGCTGTGTTCCAAGCACCCACTGTGGACATGGTCTATGCCAAGACATTTGATTTCAGGACTCAAAAAGACCAAATACACCCACAGATTCAAGATACTTCAGCTGGGCTCAGAGGGAGCAACACATAATTTGCAAAACATAAATAGCTACCAATTTACTTCCCAGTTTTCTCAAAAGCTAACTACTTGCCTCAACCACCTCTCAGCGTGCTTTTCTCACATTGGCATTTTGAAATGTAGTCAAGTGTTTATTGAATTATTGTGGCATTCATTTATGTGCCACAACATCTTCTATGCACTCTCTATGGATGCAAATATGCTGTTGTGCCTAAACCCAGGACCTGGAGCACCTGTATGATGTTTAAGCTGTGGGTGGGTCCTTTTTTACCGTGAGTGGCTGTCAGCAGATTCAGCAGCATTTTGGTTAGCAACTCAGATGACTGCAGAAGAGAGATTTAGTTTAAAATCAGGAAATAGCAGATAATTTCTAATACATCTGCTTGATGTGGGCAATTTAATATTAAATGCTTGACAACTTTAAGACTGAAAACTTTTCACTGAATTATTCTTGATTTCTAAGTCTCAAAATTGTGAAAATAAGGCTTTAAAAGCTTATTTTAAAGCATTTTCTCTATTTATTCAAACAAAAGTATAAAAGTTTATAAACTATAAAGACTCAGAAAACTCATTTGATTACACTTAGTTTATTTTAGAAATCTTCACACTGAGCAGTCTGAAGTAATAAATAATTTTTAAAAAAAAACTTAGACAAGAAAGTAGAATCTATAATTAAATCTCTGGGTGTAAATTCTTGTCTTCCATAGTGTGTATGTGGGCTACATACAAGCCCATAATTTTCTTGAGAGAGGTTTTAAAAGGTGAGAACATGGAGTGACTGGTGAGAAGAAGAGAGCAACAAGCCATGTTGTGAGTCTGGAGTTTAAATAGCTGATCTGCACATGTTTGTGGGGTTGAAAATTTCAGATTAATCTATTTTCAGTACCCAACAGGGTTTTGGCAAAATGCATGTTTTCTCCTTAATCAAAAAATTATTGCAATTTTTGCGAGGAAATATCCTTCTTCTAGTTCAGATAAGTTGCATTTCAGTAATCTCCTGTACTAGTTCTCCCCTACCAGCTGCTTTCAGTGGCTAAACTTCATTTTCAGGTCATTGACATGATGAAAAAGGAACTTCTCTCACCAGAAAGTGACTCTTGCTTCTGGTTACATGTAGTATATAGAGAGAAATGGAAATTTAAGGCAACCAAGCTACAACCTCCACGAGACATCACGGAATTACTTTCAAGTTGAGAAACTAGAAGCTCTTTATAGATTTGTTTGGGGGTTTTTCCCCTCACATATTGAAATTTTTGCTTAAAAAAATACCAGCACTTTAAAATCAGTTTTATTTTCATATTTATTTAATTTATTTTCATAACATCTTGAAATGTGTATGAACACTAACAGAAGAAATATGTGTAGCCCAACATCAGACATTTGGCTTTCTAAGGGCACCTCTTCTACACAAGCAACAGAACAAGGTGTGACTCTGAATAACTCACTGCAGATTAATAAACACTCATTCAGCGAGCAGAGCTATAACTATTGCAGATATATGTCAGGTTGTAGATATGTGTTGCAAGAACACATAGCTCTGATACCCCTGCCTCTAAGTAATATCAAACCAACCAAGAAGAAATACACTTTTCTGTCATTCACACTCAGTCACCGTGAGCACATGTACATCCAGGCACCTAGACCAATTTAGCCAAAGGGCTGAAAAGAGCATCCTCTCAACCAGCAGACAGGCATACACAGTTACGGGTGGAACTGGGCTGTGATTTTGCACTTCTTTCACAGCTGCAATGTGTTGTAGTCCCTGGCAAGCTCTGCTGTGTTTACACTCCCTGAAAAGCATGGAGCAGCCGTCAGCTACACTTAACTGGACAGGCTTGTAGTTGTTTGGTGTTGCCAAAATCATGTGAAGACACAAATTGGCCATGGAAATCAGACACAGCAATTCACCTTTCTCCGAGCGTAGCAAAAAGTATAAATCACTTTACTTGTGTTTGCTCATAAAAGGTCACATTTCTTGCCTTTTGTTGAGGAAAACCATCATGAAGGTAATACACAAGCCCAGCTAGGAACCACCCAGTTAATGTGCAAAACACATGAGATGCAACTGGCTGCTCTGGCAAGCTTCTGACATCTTCCTAAACACAGGCCAAAGCAAGAGTCAACAGAGAGACTGCACCTTTTGCATGAAGGTTCTTCCATTCCTACGTATTACATGCAAAACTGAGGAGAGGGAGTAGTACAGGATTCTTTTCCCTCTCAGTCATGGTCCAGTCCCCAACTGAAACTGCAATGTTTTAAAGCCACTTCGGTTTACAAACCCCAAAGACTTGGTGCCTACAGCAATGGAAAGGACATATATCATAATGGTAACAAGGGTGTCAGAACTACAGTATCTGTCAGCTCCTATGGAAGCTGGGCAATTTTCTCAGTACAGAAGCATCAAATTTGCAACCTCAGTTCACTGCAACCTTATGATCTCTTGGTTCATAAACCTGCCACTATGGCTTACTTTCATAAACTCAAATTGAAATTGCTTTAGTGCAATCATGTCTAGTCTATTAACTCACAAATTGTCTTGATCCTTTGAAGATGGCAGTAGTTACATGTCCTCAACATAGAACAGTAAAATAATAATAATAAAAAAATACCTCTTTCCTCTTGCACACAAAATGTTAACCTACTGCAAGGTATCTGATGTGAACTCTTGCAGCAGAGGGAAGCAAATCTGTGTTTGGTCTACTTGATAAATAAACCCAGAGCACAGAGCATGCCAGAGCCAGAGGGACAGGTTTATAAGTCAACAGATTGTAAGGTTTCAGGGAACAAAGGTGCCAAGTCTGATGATTACCTGATAAGAAAATTGCTTATGGAGAAACAATTTAAATTTGCTTTAAGTGAATGTTTGAGCATGTAAGTTTCATTTTCCATAAATACTTATGGCAGAATAAAATTAATCACACATGTCTACAGAGAGAGAAAACAAAAAAGATTATGAGAGGTTTTCTCTGAAATTACAAGTGAAGAACCGAAAGTCCTCTCAGTAAATACTGCAATAAGCATATTTTCCTCAGTAGTTACCAAGAACTTCCTGAAGGTACACACTAGGCAAATAAGACAAAATAATTTGCATACACCTATAGATACCATTCAGCCATCATAACAAAGGAGAAATCAAGCTCTTTCTGTGTTTTCAATGCAATTACAATATTCATAATAGTAAAGAAATACTAAAAGAGAAAATGATGAATATACCATAAAAAATCAGATTAAAAAAATCGTAAGTAATACAAGAATACCAGGAAAAATTTTAAAATACTTTCCTAGGTGCAATTTCTGGAGGAGAAACAAAATTGGCCTATGTTCTCTCCTCCAGACTGATTTCCATTTCTTTCTCCTCATAGAACTTCTTTCCTGTGTATCCCAAGAGCAAAGACAAATAAATTCTCCCTTGTGCTCAATAGGCCTGCTGGAATTTTTACAGTTGGTTCAACAGGGAATAGAAACAGAAGGGTTTTTCTCCTGTGACCTTGCTAGGTTGCCTTCCTTTCCTCTTCCTTCCCAGCATGTGACTGAAGTCAGGCTGCTCTTCTCTGACACAACGCAGCTCAAAAACACCAGCACACAAAAACCTCCTCTGCACCCTCACACAGAAAACTCTCACACCCACTCCTTGAGGGTGACCACTCAGACCAGCAGACCAGGGAAGAGCTTTCCTGGCACTGGTGGATGTACAAGCAGAAAGACAAAGCTCAAAGCACCAACATGCAATAAAACTTAACAGGGCAGCTATCGAGCAAGCAGGCCAAGTGTTTTAAAGTGTAAGAAATGACAAAGCTGTTTGCTGGAAAACAAACACTAAAATGCTACAGACAGACTTAAAAGGTTAGATACGTCCCTTTGTGGGTATTTCTGTATGACTTTTAAGAATAGTATCACATGCTTGAAATTTTTCAAAAGTGGGAAGTATGATTTGTCAAAAGTTCATTCATTTATTATTCCCTGGTCTTTGTTTTCTCTACTAAGAATCTGACAATGGTGTCTGACAAATAATGTCATTCCTTACACAGCTTGGAGATTATTTTTTTTTTTAGTTTTAAAACAAACTTTAAAAAAATAATTAAAACTATTTTTGTTCATTTCTCCAGTTGAAATTCCCCCTGGACTTCAAGTTAGATTGCAGTTAAATTCAAAAAACATGTCAGGGGTCACATCACTACACCTTAGGGACATCTATTGGCATAGCAGTCACATCAGCTGAACACAGAAGTGATAAACTGTAGTAGCTAACTTAAAGTGAAAGAATCCTTGTCAACATATAGAATAAGAAATAACTTTTTTCCCCTCTCTTCTTTAGTTGTACTTTCTTCTCTCACAAAACTTCATACCAAAGCACACATCAAAGCCAGAACCTGTGTTGATGGATATCCAGCATGATTCTTCTCAGCACTCACTGGGCTTTTCCTAACATCTCCCAGTTGCTTCTTCCTGACTGTATTCATTATCTGCCTTCAAAGCGTTCCCACAGACCTCCCTTCTCACGCGGATCTAAGAGTTCTCACACAGCCCCACTGGGCACTGCAAAATCTGCTCAGGACTGTCTTCAGCAATTTGTGTGAGCAGTTTCACTTCATATATTTCTTCAACAGTTTTTAAACTTAAATAGCAACTTTGGTTTATTCAGCATACACTCATAATTAGTTTCCTCCTGGTTCCTTTTTGCCTTTCATTTCCAAGTGGAAAATTGTCACTCAGAGACACTGTTTGTTCTAATTTAAGAGCCAGGTTCTTCCAAATCACCTGGAAGGAGTCACACTGAGTCTGGATGAGCCTGACTTCAAAGAGAAGACATTCCAGTTTTCTTTCAGCTCCTTGCCAACTTATTCTGCATTCCTGATTGTTTAAATGTGACTGATTAACACCAATGTATGAGGACTGAGTTCCCAGTCCATCAGTGAGATGCTCAAACACCACCATGTCACACCGCAAACTTTCCCAGCCAATCAGCCTTCCAATGAAGAGTCAGACAAACCAGCTCTGTAAAGAAGACACATGCAACCGCACTGCTTTTCATGTCATTTTGTACCTGTGAATTTGCCCAGCCATGAAAAACTACAAAGCATTTACTTATGCAACTATGGGATGGGTTGCAGAGCAAAGTGCCGAGCTGCAGAACCAGGGCTGCCATCTCACTCGTGATGGGAAAGCACATTGCTATGAGATTTTACATGATATGAAGTGTGTGCAGTGCAGCAAAGGTCTCGGAATAAAAGGGTTTGAAGAATTAATCAGCTTGTTTTGAGGCATGTTGATGGCAAAGAATTTGACTCAAGGATGCTCATGTCTGACATTGTCTTTGCTTGCATTGAAACTGTTCACATGGAAAGCAGCATTTTGCCCAGTGTAAGTAACTCACAAAGACAACCAAGACCGGGGTATCTCAGGCTGAATTCCCTTCCCTCCTCCCTCATCCTTTGAATAAATGAACTTCCTTACACTCTGACAGACTAGGGAGATTAATTCAGAATGTGTGTGCACAGTACACCTGGCAGACACGATAAAGCCTGGCTCAAAGAACTGAGATGAAACAAAGGCATAAATAATACTGGAAAAGGACAAAATATGGGCAGCCATTTAGAGGTGACAGTAATTACTTAAGTAAATGTCAAAACTCTTCAAAGAAACAAGAGAGAAAACATCCATGAATATTTAAGGCTGAAACATGTGAGCATGTTGATTTGCCATTTGGAAGGTTACATTCCTGTCTTATCTTCCCTGTGATAGCTACAAGAATGGATATTAAAATCTGTTGCAGGATAAAAACTCTTACATGTTAAGTGCCTTTTGATGCCTACATTTATTGAAACCAACAGTCTTTTAATTTGCTCAGGGCCACCTAAAAAGGCTTATACTATTCTTGAGCCAAGCCACAAGGATGAAAACAAATAGCAAATAGCAAAAAGCAGTCCAGATACCTGTAAACATGCACAGTGGGGGAAAAGAAGCTTAATGGACCTAAACTGGAGTATATAAAGACTGAACAGCATCTCCAAAGAGATGTGTCGGCCATCAGGATTGCCAGAAGACTCTTATAAATTCAAGTGATTGTAAATAAAAAGGCAGATGAAATCAAGTATATTACATTCTATATTCAAGGAATGCAAAATCACCTATTATAACTGTGGTTAAAATGATGGGCTCTGAGATGTGTGTTACAACACAGGAGAAACGTCTTGAATTTATCATAAAAAATTCAATGAAAACGTCAGTTTAGTACCTACCAAAACAGCAAGTCACTACTAGAATTAATTAGGAAAGGAATAGAAAAAGGAAGAGGAAAAAGAAAAAGAACGTATTCCCTTATGTGAATGCACCACTTGCTTAGGCTTGGTTCTTGTATATCAAAAGTGATACAATGTAACTACAGAAGAGCTGAAGAAGAGCAAGAGGCGTGATTAGAAATAAGCAATGGCTTCTACATGAAGCATGACTTGTGAATTAAATTTCTTCAGCATAGTAGAGGTATGGCTGAGGGAAATATGCAGAGAT
The DNA here is from genome assembly GCA_013400415.1 of Scytalopus superciliaris. Lineage (NCBI taxonomy): Eukaryota > Metazoa > Chordata > Aves > Passeriformes > Rhinocryptidae > Scytalopus > Scytalopus superciliaris. Next base: position 1,612,987 of record VXBX01004450.1, read on the forward strand.
ATACACAATCATGGCAGGAGAAAAAGAGGCAAAGTATTAAATGCACCCATTTTCTGGTGCACTTCCCTGGATACCTGCTTTCGACTGACATTGGAAACAGATTATGGGCTAGGAAACTTGGATGTAATTTAATTCAGTCACACTTAAATTTTTACTTAACATTTTACATAAAACTTAGCAGCTATAGAAGTTACATAGCCTAATCTGCACAATGGTATTATCCAGTGTTAAGGGGGGAGGGGGTGCTGCCTCTTTCATTAGTTCATATTTAAGCCTTAAACAAATCCACTCTCCCTGAATCCAGGGGAGGATGTGAAAGCCATCCTACACTGCAGCTGATTCAATCTCTGAGGCCATTCTTGACTGGTATAAATGACATAATTCTCAGTATTCTCTCATTTGCACTAAAGACAACAGCAGCAGCCTCACAGATCCACAGTTAGTTGATAATTTTATCTCTCTGCTTTTCGCTGAATTGTGCTGAGCACATACATATCTCCAATATGTCTCGTCTCCAATAAAGGCCATCAAAGATGACCTTTAAATCTAGAAAGGGTTTTCAACTCCTTTATATAGCAGACATTTTAAAAATATGATATAGACAAGGCTGACCACAAAGGCATCCAGCTAGTTTCATTTAATGCAGTGGTTTGTATCAAGTGCAACTTTTACTTAGACTAAATTTAAGCAATGAACTAGCACTTACTCACTTGACATACCTTCAGTGTTCCCAGTAAATGCTGAACAGCAGGACATAGGGTACTTGCAGTCAGCCAGAAGGTCTCTTCTTTGTTCTCACATCTGACTAATCTGGGTTTTATATCAAGGGAAATCATTTAAGTTATTCAATGTTGGAGAGAAAGCCTATTTTAAGTAGAGGTAAGTGGGAGAATTCAATCTGATGGTAGTTGAATACTATTAGATCATATAACCTGCAACACAGGGAAATCCAAAGAATGTTTCACTCTGAAAAACAATGACATATTTTTATTCTAAATTATCAAATTATGAAAGAAACCATGGTTGATTATGAACTACCCATAGTTGATATGAACATATGTGATGCTAGCTCAGGATGTTAACAATGCCAGTCAAACCCACCAATAATTTATAATCTTTCATATAATTTGAAAATACAAATTCGTTTACAGAAGGAAAGCAATGGTATAGAGAAATCCTTGAAACAGGCATAAAAAAATTTGTCTGTACAAGTTATTTACTCTAGTGTAATGAGCTATATCCCAGTGACACTCATAGGAACTCAGCACTGGAAGGGACAACTTGATGTCCAAAGACAAGGACATTTTTCTTCAAGTGTCATCAACCAGTAAGTACCAAAAGGTTCATAGAACATCTGCTACCCATAATGGCCTTATTGACGCAACACCCTCAGTAGTGTTAATCTGAAGGGACCCATAAGGGTCTTTGAGTCCAGCTCCTGGCCCTAAGCAGAATCAGACCATGTGCCTGAGAGGATTGTCCAAACACATCTTGAACTCAGGCAGATGTTGTGACCACTTTCCTGGAGAGCCTGTTCCAGTGCTCAATCACCCTCTGGGTAAAAGCCTTTTTCTGATATTCAACTTAAGCCTCCCCTGACACAACTTCAGGCCATTTCCTCAGGTTCTGTCACTGGTCATGAGAGTAAAGAGATCAGTACCTGCCTCTCTTCTTCACCTCACAAGGAAGTTGTGACTGCAGTGAGGTCTCTTTGTCACTTTCCTCTTCTCCAGGCTGAACAGACCAAGTGACCTTAACCACTCCTCACATGGCTTCCTCTCTAGACCCTTCACCATCCTCACAGTCCTCCTTTGGATGCTCTCGAATAGCTTAATGCCCTTTCTTATACTGTGGCACCAAAAACTGCAGACAATATTCAAGGTGAGGCTGCACCAGTGCAGAGCAGAGCAGGACAATCCCCTCCCTTGACTGGCTGGCGATGCTTTGATTGATGCCTCCCAGGACATGGTTGGCCCTTCTGGCTGCCAGGGTACTACTCACTCATAGCCAGCTTGCCATCAGCCAGGCCCCCAGGCCCTTTCCACAGCATTGCTTTCCAGCCTCTCATTCTCTAGTCTATACACACATCCCAGATTGCCCCATCCCAGGTGCAGAATCCAGCACTTTCCCTTGTTAAATTTCATATGGTTGGTGATTGCTATCTCTCTAATTTGTTGAGGTCTCTCTGCAGGGCTTTTCTGCCTTTGAAGGAGTCAACAGCTCCTTCCAATTTAGTGAAGTTGGCAAACTTACTTAGTATTCCTTTGAATCCTGCATCCAGGTAATTAATAAAGACGTTGAAGAGCACATGGCCCAACATGAAGCCCTGTGGAACCCCACTAGTGACATGTCGGCAATCTGATGTCACCCCTTTCACTACAACTCTTTGTGCCTAACCTGTGAGCCAGTTGCTCATCCATCACAGAATACAATTATTCAGCTGTGTGCTGAACATTTTGTCCAGAAGGATACTGTGAGAGAGAGACAGTATCAAAAGCTTTGCCAATGTCCAAAAAGATTACATCTACTGGCTGTCTCACTTCCATGTTGTCATTATGAGGAAGAGAGCATAGGAATAGGGGCAGTCTGAATGCCAAAGAAAGAAACCAGTAGCTTTGAGAAGAAAACTTCTTGTTTTACCATTCAAGAAGTCCATGTTTGTAACTTAGATGAAAGGAATGAGAATTAATGTCCAACTCACCTCCATCATAGAAGGAACAGAAGTCCAAATGCCAGCACTATTTGTGACACCCTCTACTGCTTCCACTTCCTACATAATTCACAGTGCTTTATGTCTGTCTGGCAAGATCAAGCAGAAGGTGTATTATCCCAGTGATGAGGTGTGAATGGTGGCTTTGATCTATCAATGGTCCCTGGTTTTTGCTCCCTGTTTTTCTTTAATGCTTGAAACCAGATGAGAATATTTATTCTCTTGCATAGGTAAATGCTGTTTAGCTGCTTACAGACAGGAACATTCCTTATTTCCTCAATAATGCAAAATCCAACCTCTTTATCGTAAGGGCTCAGTCTGGTTTTTAGGGCTGATTGTATCCTTGGTTATTTTATTATTCATTTTCATTCAGAATCTTCAATCACAGTGGGGGAAAAAAGTTAAAAATTTAGTTATCACCATCCCCATCCATCCCACTACCACCCCAATTCCATGTGAAGGACTCCAAGGAAACATGCAAATGTTTTATGGAATCACAGAGAATCAATGAATTTCTTCTTTGTGTGCCTGGGCTCTTTTAATCCCAGAAGACCTGCTATTCTCAAAATAAAATAAAAAAAAAAAAAGATAAACAAACAAAGAAAACCACAAGAGGGCTATTAATTCAGTGAATTAAGTGTACAGATGCTAAGCACAACTCTCAGAGAAACAGGAGTTTTCATCAGTCTAGTTTCTGCAGAGGTACTAGAGATATTAGGCCTTTGCTTAGTCCCATAACCTCTTCTAAGCTTCTCTTCCCTAGCAACAAGGCCAAGTATTGCTCCACAACTCCAGGAATGTTCCACACACTTAGAGCCAGATTGAGCTGGAGCAGTGTCCTCCATCCCAGCTAAGGTCTTTCACCCGTACTGCTACCCGCTATTATTGTAAGTCCAAGTGTGCACCTGTGTTCCCTACTAAATACTCAGACATTTTGTTCCAGAAAATTAATTACTGTCACCTTGTTCATGTGTGTATATGGACATGGGTACTTTTTGTCCGTGTTTTTCATTCCTTTTCATGAAAAAGGAAGACGTTGCTAATATTCTGTGTATTTTGGAGATGTCTCCTTTCTCCATAAAACGTGAGAGGGACTGGGTACTTCTACATGGCTTCTGTAAAGACACTACCATCTGTAGTTGTTTAACAGACTATCGGATGGCTTAACATCTAGTTATTCCACACTTCTTCATTTTACCATCTCAGTATAAGGCAAGATTTGGATCCTCAAGGCTGAAAAGCATCACGTTACGTTCACCTGTCAGTACTCAGAGTAATAGTACTGTCATCACCTTCAAAAGGAATTTAATTCTTCAGCTATGTGTTATGGATTTAAAATCTTGGAATTTTTCTTTCATCTACCAACCCTGTGCCTCAGAGGAATTACCTCCTCTCTTTTTTCAACCATGGAACCAGGAAAGAGACTGCCTGCCCCATGAAAAAGAGTTCCACCTGGCCCCTTCATGAACTGCTAACAATGGATCATTTGCAGCTCTGCCTGGGGCACACCCGACTCCTCAGGCTACAGGGTGGGTGTTTGGGAACTTCTGTGAGATAAGAAAGGTTTCCTGTCTTCACATCAGTGACTCAGTGTGATAACACCCCTCCAGAGAGCTATCAGCACCTCCACACCCAGCCTGAGGGGTCGTGTCTGCTAATGGGCCATCAGGGATTCCAAAAATATGCCAGAGTGTAAATCACCCATTGTGAAACTCCCCGCCCTGGGGGAGGTACCGGTCACTCCCACCTGAGCCTAAGCACATATAAACTGGGGTTTTTTGGGACTGGGGGTCATCAGATCCAGAGGAGGACCAGAGCCTCAGCAGGACTGCGACTGCCACTCTCAACTGGACCAGGACCATTACCTTCACCAACAGGTTTCTTCTTTCCTGTTACTTTGTACCTAGGAGGGCCAGGTGGTGCTCAGCACAGGGGCTGACAATTACTATTCTGTTTGTGCCCAGGCTGCTGGGTCACACACGTTTTTTGTGGGTTAAAGGGACCTTTTGTTTTCTGTACCCTTGTACTGATTGTGATCTTTGGGTTTTTTTGTTTTTTTTTTTTACTAAATTATAATTCTGATTTATAATCTGTTTGTGAATTGGATTCATTCCTCCTGCTGGTTTATCTTTAAACCAGCACACTATGTGAGATTACCACTACTTTCACTCAACTGTCTCAGGCTGTACAGTCACCTCTGAAGATCACATCCAGCTCCATTTGATGAGAACTTCTTGTGCCTTTTCTTCTGTATGTACAGTCATGCTCCAGGACACCCAGCTCTGTATGTCCCAAGAGCAACTGGTTTGAGCACATATCAGCCTCAACTTCCTTACCTCCTGGTGCTAATAAGAATTCTGATGTTGTTTATATTTGACCCTTCATCTCACCATCACTTTCAATTGGCAAATTTCTGATAACTTTCTTTTTCCATGGAACATGTGATGGACTTCCAATAGATCATCAGTTTTGCATTAATATACATTTGTTTATTTTGCTTGAGTCCAAAAAAGTGACAATTGGTACTTTAAGGGTATTTAAACCATCTACACTTAAAATCATATTCACTCATTAGAATTTAGTAAGTTTTTCTGCTTTCTGATCTATGCATCTATTCCACCAACTCCTACAGCTTCGTTCACTTTTGCATTTTCTCCACAATTTTTCATAGTAGCACTTAAAAATGTATAAATCAGACCTTCTCTGACATTGGAATATATTAAATTCTTTTTTTAATCATATGAGGAAGCAGAAGAAAGTCTTGCACACACTGTGTTTGTCATAACAAGTTGTCTTGTGATTCACATCATTCCTGAGAAGCTCTTGTAGTGCAAATACTACCCATGTACTTGCATAACACCTACCACAATCTAGCCACAGACTTGATGCATGCTGTGAGTAAAGAAGACACTAATGTCTTCCACAGTGGCTATGAAAGTGCAGAATAGAAAGATATCTTGCTAGTTTTTGCAGTAGAAGTGAATCTCCACTGCAAAAAAAAAAAAAAGCTCACATTCAGGTTCTTTGTGAGGACTTCAGGTGAAACCTGCATCTGCTGGTACAGTCTCAGACAAACTCATTCATGTATTCTGGACCCAGAAGGATGAGCAAGCTCCTTGCACAGGTTTCTTAAGGGTATGCAATTCTTCTGATAGCAGTTTATAGACAGGACGAAATAACATGTGTCTCTTGGGGTCTGCAATCCTCTTCAGCCAGAACAGAGGGACTCAAATAGAGATCAGCATTGACCACAGCACAAGACATCTCAAGAAAGCCAAGTGGGATACCTCACAGTCTCTCTTTGGTCTAATACGTCTTTTGAAGTTCTTGTAACAGATGTTGCCCTCACAAGGATGAAATCATGGTCAGTGAAGGGCAGAATTGCACAGGATTAGTGGGAGAACACGCTTCTCAAAAGAACCAGGCCACCTCTAGGATGGTTCAGTCCTGAATCTCAAGAATGGACAATTGAGACCCAAAAAATGAAACTGGAAACTCAGTTCATCATTTCAATGGATACTCAAAACCACAGACATAGAAAGATTGCTTTGGCACACTAATATTTACCCCTACCCTCTCCTCTAACAACCTCCCACTTCCACTGGTAATCACTACCTGCTTTTCTTTTTGACTTGTCAAAATGGTTAAAAATATTAACTTTTCTTTCCCTTGCTAGAGTATCTCCCTGCTCAAAAGGTACCAATCACCCTTTCATCTCCATTTGGTATAGATTAGCATAACTAACCTAATTGTTCCCAGTTTGCTCTTAACTTGAAGTGTGATGCTGCTTCTCCTTCAGAGCTCAAGAAGGACTATTTTGTTCAAAAGCCTGCGTGTTTCTGCAAATGCAGCTGGGAAAAAAGCCAACACAACCTGTCCCTTAAAACTTTACCTCCATAAAATCATGAAAGTCTTTAGTAACATGATATTGACAGGGCTGACCCTTTGACTTACTTCTCTGGATTGGTGTCTGAGAATCTGCTCTTCTTGGCTAATAAAGTGCAGGAAGCTTATGTTGACAAAAGCCACGGCAGAGCTTCTAAGATGAGTTTTCTAAGGTGGAAGCTGTTCAAATAGAAGGAACAAAAGAAAAAAAAGAAAAAAAAAAAAAGGATTTGCAGAGTTTGTCTCACAACACTCCACAGAAAAATTCCCAGACTCAGTTGTGTGTACACTCAGGAACTGGGGATACACCCCACAAACTTTGATCCTGCACAACACTGTGTCAAGTATCCCATGGATGTAGATAGGTCCTATCACGGAAAGTTTAAGGTTAGTCAACAGAGGAATAGATGAATAATTGTTCAAGCACAGAATAAGAGGTGACTACCCCAGCAGTCCAGGGAACAAGACTTTATGTTTTGGTTCAGATCGATGCAACATAGAAGAATGTGTTAGTAATATTGTCACTCACTGGCACTAACCTATCTTTCAGTAGCTGTGAGAAAATAATGTTATAAGATGTTAAAAAAACTGTGAATGCAGGTGTTAACTAAATAATGCAATTAAAAATTACTGTCAATGTGTATTTAGTGTCAGACAAAAAATGGTGTTATCTGTCCCTAAGGCTCTATATGGTGTCTGCGGCACATGAGAAGGCACAAGCAGAAGGAAACAAGAAATGTTTTCACTGTAGACAAGGTTGGTACATTCTGCACTGGATCTGCTGAAGCCACCAAGTGTCTTAGTAGGGGATGAATGGGGATATATTTTCAAAGCCACTACATTTGGCAAACTGGAAAGCTAAGTTTACACAATCAAAGCTGCCTGAAGCATAGGAGCAGATGGCATTGGAGACAGATGCTAGGGAAAAAATGTTATTTTCTGCAAACATATATAAGCACTGAAAAGCTGTTTAGATGAAAAGGTTACTCTCTCATGTACCAGTTGTTAGCTGCTTTTTCAAAAACAGAGGCACAAATTTTTCTCTTTTCTTGACAAATGGATAAGGCAAAACAAAACCACGTTTTAGTTTATGCACTAACGTATTAAGAGAGAAGAATGAACGACTTGGTTTTGAGTTCTGTTTCAGTTCCTCTCTCTCTTTTTAACCTTGAAATATTGTACTAGGAAGAAACACTGACTTCCCAAGTTTTCCCAGTGTTGACTTATGCCTTTCTTGAAGAGTGCCAAGTATATGAAAACAAACTGATTAGATCTGTAGCATTACAGAATATTTCTTATTCTAGGTAGCAAACCCATCTGCTACAGAACTTTATTTACATGTAGAGCTGTTCACTGTTTATCTCCTGAAACAAATCTTTCAATTAAAGTAAAAATTTTCCACAGTATGAAGCTGAGAATGCCCTCAGCCCAAAGTACCCATTTTCTTTTTTAAAAGTTGAAACACTCAAATGATGCCATATTATACATATATAATCGTGTTAATGTGGTGTGTATTTCAAATTTACTATTAACACACAGCATACAAAACTGTATAATTTTTTAATTGGAAATTAAGCTTAAGCAAATTTGTTTTCATAACACTCTTAATGAAATTCCTGTGAAATAATTTTAATTTCACAATCTCCATTTTCTAATGAAACACAGTTCCATACAGTTGTCTGCTGAACAAGATGAATACTTCATTGTAGTAATGTCATGGTTATTTTTCATAGTCTTATTTAAAGACACCTACTCTTCTCTTCATTTCCTCTCTCTCTGTCTGTCCCCCCAAGCAAAAAAAAAAAAAAAAAAACACCC
>VXBX01004450.1:1621433-1634618 GCA_013400415.1 Scytalopus superciliaris
CAAAACCCACTGAAACTCAAGAAGAGAATGTAAGAGAAGAAATTGAATTAATGTTGTACTATGGTGCTATCCAATCTCTGTTCAGGAAGCAGATGATTTTTAGAACTAATTCCTCCCATGAAATACATCTCTGACCTTCAGAAGAAATCACTGCTGTTTTAAACAATCACATCTTAAGGTACACCCGTAATTGAAGACCACACTTTTAACTGGAGATTACAATGCTTTATATGAAAGGCATGAAAACATGGGCCTTCACTTTTAGGGTCTTGAGGGAGCAAGGTTTGTCCTCTTGCTCTTACTCTGTGTAAGCAATCAGTTATTGGCTAAAGGCTGTTCAGTGAAAAAAATCCGTCATGCATGTTTTAGTTTGTTTGTCAAGCTTCTCATTTTAAAACAGTAATGAAAATACTGTCAAATTCTTTCGGTGCATTGATGATTTTAATACAAGCTGAAGTACTACAGCTGAGTTTCCCATGAAACTGTAACTAGAAATAACTAGACAATTTAATTATAAAATATATTAATTGTATTTTCTAATCACAGTAATCAGGAAAGATAAAGTAAAAACTTCCCCCAAGCTTAACACACTGTTCAGAAAGACCAAGGATAATAGTTCCTCTCATTAGTAAAAGCTATCACCACTTAGGGTGTTAAGCTTTTTGTTACAGCAGAAAAATCAGCCTGACCTTCAGATTCATCTACTTTATTGGTATATTTTAGTAGTTTTCTTGCAAATACCATTGCAAAAAGAAAATTTATGGCAGTTTCCAAATATGCGGGGAGTTTTAAATTGTCATTCCATCAATCAGTGCCTCTTACTCTGTTAGAAACTGACAGGAGATAAACTGGTCTTAAATCTTTCAAGGGTAAACCTCATTAAGCAACGGTCAAGAGGATTCAATCCCAGTACTATAAAGCAGAGAAATTCTTGAGATCTTCTCATTCTAGGAGAAAACTAAACTGTCTGGTTAATATGTGAAAGATGATTCAGAAGTATAAAAGACATTTTTAGACCAAGTCACTTATGCATGTCTAAAGTACAGTTCTTGAGAAGAGCTATGAATTAAATGGCAAACAACTATAAATTCTGCATTAAAATATCAGTATACATTTTTGTTTATTTTCCTTAAGATACATAGCAGCAGATCAAAAGCATATTTTAAAGTATATATTTTAGCAACCATGGCAGATGTTCAGTTTTCATAAATCAAGCATATGGCTTACATTTTCAATAAAGCAGGTGTGCATCATGCACAGACTAATTATACTGCAAAGCAAAACCAGCATGTTCCTCTACAAGAATTACCAAAGCCATCATCCTTGAACTAGATCTGGCTACTTAATAGTGTTCATTAGTTGGGAACAGTTCCCAGAGCAGTCTACTAAGGCAGTTTCCAAACCACCTTGTCCTAGATTGGGAAAGAAAATTAGGACATGTCCAAACAAACACTGTAAGAACCTTTTCTGTACCAGAATAAAATCCAAAACAAATGCACTTGTATTTTCTTGTACATGACATAAGAATACAGTAGCAATATAATTAGCAAAAAAATAATAAAACAAGAACTTTTTTTACTATGAACTGTTCTGTAGCAAACAGTTCCTTTACTTGGTTCTATCAAATAGAGAATCTCAGTATAACCAGTCTACCTCTGAGTCTTTTTCACTGTGAGGATTAGAAGAAACAGTAAAGAAAAATGTGTTTAAATGTATTTTTATTAATAAAGGTCATTATGTCACTTCAGTCTTTGTAGCACAGTTTTCTACAAAGCATCCATGTCTTGATGCGCTTAAGCTTCCTCTTCTCCAGATCACAACTCATGCACAGAAAGGAGCAAGTTTTCAGAGCAAATGTGGTAAGAACAACGCATATACTGAAAGGCACACTCATAAAATGTTATGTAAAACATGAGTTTTCATATTGGCAGCTGTGGCAGAAATGTGAGACATCTTCTCTAACCTACACAATACATTCTAAGAATATGTAATGTGCCCCTCCCTTCTCTTTGCCTTGTCCTTACAACCTCAGGCTACTCAACTGAGAGGTGATGTAGACAGAAATCTACCAAACAAACACAGGGCATCTTGTGCCAATTAAGTCTCTCTAGTTCCACTTGGATTACAACTTCCTGTCTAACGGGGTACAGATCTGCAGCCTTATGAATGTCTCAGGTGTCCCAAGGCATCTTAAAAGGTACTAGATGCTGATGCATCAGCAACTGAATAATGCCCCATGATTTGCAAGGTTAAAATCTCAGGAGTATGATGAAAATGCTTTCTTGAAGCAACATCATCTTCAAGTTTTGGTTCCTCTCACCAGCTGGTTCATACTTTCACTTATATCAGTGTTTCCTGGCCAGGAGGAAAAAAAAAATTCTCAGTTTCTAAGCCCTTTGGGAACTGAATTTCTAGCAGACTTGAGAAGTCTTAGTGCAGCTCTTTCCAAATCATACACAGCTGCAATTGTACCAAAGGATGGCCATCCTGCACCCAAGAGAATACAGAAACACTCTAGATGGGTTTCCTTTGCTTTAAGCCAAAAGGGCAGTTTTTCTCATATTACGAACTTGGTTGCAACCACAAATAGCATTGACAGCTTCCATGAGAAGCCAAGCCATGTAACAGCAGCTTGAATTATGGAACAGAAATTGCAAGAGAGGGAAAGTGTAACTGAAGGTTCCCGGATATTGTAAATGGATTCCTAGAAACAGAAACAAAGCATTGTTAGTAATACAAGGAAATCACATTAAAATAAGTGCCCCAGAATTTACTCCTAGAACCTTTATCTTTACAAAATTATATTTTGCTGATAAGACAGCTTTTGTGTTGGATCCTCTTATCTCTAGATACAGTTGTTAAAGAGAGAATTAATTTACTTAGGAATTGTAATCAATGGTAAATAAAGTAATAAATGATACCCTAGAGTTCATGAATCAGAACAGTATTTTTTTCAGACAAAGACCCTGCTCAGCAAACCAGTAAAATTTTTTTTTTTTTTTAATGTGAATAATCATTTGAGCTGCATTTATATAAAATATGTGTTCTAGTGATTATTGTAATGTACAGGTCTACCTGTATACCCCAAGGAGCCAAACTTTTGAAAAAGTGATGGACTAAATTTGATGTAGGACTAATTTTCCCAGTCACATTTGCACTGTATCCTTCCTGCAATAGTGAATTATGAAAGCATTTAGCTCGATATTTTGAAATTCATTTGCTCATGCCAAGCAGCACTGTGAATAAAGATAGTATTAATCAAGTATCCATTCATTCAAGTGGCAGTCTGTCAAGACATATAGAGTTCACGGCTATATATTTTTGCTGAATGTGCATACATACTCTTAAGATTTCATCAGAGTTGTCGAATTACGTCAGCTTTAAAATTTTGAGTATATCCTGGCTTCAAGCTGCCAGAATCAGAGTTCTCATTCTTCCTCCTTTGTCCTGATTTTTCAATTTTATTACATCATCTCCTTCAGGTTTTGGTTGTCATCAGTAAGAAGAGATTGGCATATCTTTGTTCAATTCCTTTAGTAGTTCATTCAAAAGATAAATGGAATGTACACAGAGAAATAAATGTGACGGTTAATTACTTTCTAAATTCCTCTGAAATATGATGTTTGCTTAAGCTTTGGCTGAGAAATAAACATTATTTGCCTATAGTAGTAGAGTTACCTCCCTTGACTTCCCTGTCAATATGCCAACCTCTCATTTGAAAAAATCATTTGGAAGGTCCACTTATATGTAGTTTACAAGCCAATTCTGTATTAGACTTTCCAGCCTCTTAGTTGAAATGATGTATTGGAATGTTGGACGTTCTTCTACAAAGGTAGAGTGTGTACAACAATAATCACAGTAGCCAGATACATTGGTGAGCACTACTAAAAAAGAAAACAGAAGTAATTTGGAATAAAAATCTGACCCAGCTCTTAAATACCCATGTTATAAGGTGAAGTGCCTCATTCTAAACAGTCTGATGGTAGCTCCTTAAAAACATGAATAAGAGGCCATTTTTCTTCCTGGTGTCAAGCTGTCAGAAAATACAGCAATGCTCATCTCTGACTGGGGATTGGACCTGACGTAGCATGACCATTCACATTGTGATTTTACAAAGCAGGCATGAAAAACTACACACTTAACATGGTAGAGAAAACTTGCTGAGGCAACAAAAGCTGAATACTTAAAATGTTAGCACTAATGGGAATTTTCTGAGTGCACACATTCACTCAGGCTTTAAGCAGAAGGAATATTTCAATGAGTTGCAAATGTTCAGCCCAAATAAGGCAGCAAGAATCAGTCTAGAACACAGAAAAAGTTAACCCCCTCCCCTAATTTTATCAAAATCAGTGACACTGGAGAAGGCAATTGTTTGTAAGTTATTTCTTAGTGGTCATCCTCTATTAATATTCACACAACATATTCCCTTAAAATAACCACTTTCACAATTACATGTAAATTGTACTCCATATTTCTGCCTGCAAACTATTCCTGACTATTCTGTGTTCCGTTCATTTTTACCCTTTCTTGAAACTTGGCCTTTTAGTCAATGTATTCATGAGTGCAAACACATCATAATTTCACTGTGAAATATTTTGGCTGTAGGTGGTTAGAAAGATTCATGTCTAAGGTTCGTGCTTAGGCAAGAAACTCAGTTTGGATGCAGGAAGCAGAAAACAAACAAAAGCTAGAGCAAGGTGGGGGGAGGAAGCCTTCCTGTGAGCAGGGTGGGACGACCCTGAGAGATTGAAATGGGGTTCTGGACCACACACAGGGTTGGGGAGCCCAGCTGGGTGACCAGAAACAGTCAGGGCTGGTGGTGCTCTCAGACCCAAGACATTTCTGCTCCATGAAATATCTAGAAAACTTAACATTTGACATACCTTTAAATAGTTGTAACCCATGATTTTAGTTGTATGTTATAGGAAGCACTACAGCAGGAACCACTCCAACCAGTGGAGGATGAGCCTCACAAGAAGTTAGAATTCAGGTGAAAAGAGAGTGTATGACTTTTGGAAGAAGGTGCAGGAAACACAGGAGAACTACAAGGATATTATGAGGTTATGAAGTGAGAAAATGAGAAGGATCAAAGCCTAACTAGAACTTAATCTGGCTACTGCCGTAAAAGACAATAAAACATGTTTCCTTAAACACATTAGTAACAAAAGATGGGCTAAGGAGAACCTCCATCCTTTATCAGAAGTAGAGGGAAAACACAGTGGAAAAGGCTGAAATACTTCATGCCTTCTTTGCCTCAGTCTTCAATAATAAGAATAGTTTTCAACAAGTCTTCAGTAGTAAGAATGATTGCGTTTCTGGTATCCAGCACCCTGATCTTGAAGACACGTACAGAACACAGCCAGGACAGCTGAACTGAACTGATTGAACGGATATCCTGTACTACGTGACATTGTGCTTAGCAATAAATTTTGGAGAGCTGAGGAGGAAGTGGTAGGAGTTTCAAGTTACGTCATGTCACCCACCTTCCCAAGTAACCATAAGGCAGCCTGTTGCCCTGTTTTCCAGGAACTGGATGAACATCTGCGTGCCGCTTGGAAACAGAGAACAGATCACTTTGCTTGCGCATGCAGCTTTCCTTCACTTATTAAGCTGTTTTGATCTTGAACAAGCAGTTGTTTGCACTTCTGTCATTCCAATTCTTTTCCCCATGTGACAGAGGAGTGAACAAGGGATTGGGTGGAGGCTTAGCTGCCAGTCAGGATCGGTCCACCAGCACTCTCATAAATCTATTTTTCAATACACCAAAACAAATAAAAAACTCTTTCCCTTGTGATGTTTCTCACCATGCTTAAATAAATGTCATGAACTGGAAGGGAGGAGTTAAAAGATTCTTGTTTCCCTGTGTTCCCATGAATAAACACTTTCAACACTCTGCCTACTGATGTGAAACTACATTGGACAACAAAATCCAGACTCAGTAACACCGTATGTGAACCTTCAAAATCCATTTGAATCAGCTACAATACCATCAAGTCACAAGCTACACATGATTTCCTCTGGATAAACCACTGTTTGAATAACCTCTCAAAGCTGTTGTTTGCTATTTGGGATGAAAACTAATCACCCTGAAGAACACAGTCTGCTCAAGCATCCCCAGGAAAGCACAGAAGGATGTCTCTCTCTCCATCTGTGGGATACTACTGCCCTTCAGAGGTGATGCACAGGACATATCAGAAGGCACCAAGGGGTGACTGGAAGGGGGGGCTCTGCTTCCTGTTTAGGAAAGAAGGTACAGAAGGAGGAACACATGCAGCTTGTCCTTGATAGGTCCATCTGAGAAATCTCTGGTGGCTTCTCTCCCTCACTAGGCTTCTTCTCCCTGCCCCAGGGCTCTCATTTTCTCTAGCCAAGACTGTCTTTTCTTTTTCCAGACAAGTATCACCACTATCCTCATCCTGGACATTGTTTCCCAAATGAGTCTTTAATAGGAGTATTTATATTCAAAAAGAAAAAGAAGTTTCACTAGTTAATAAACAAACAAAAAATAACAAACAAACAAAAAAGCCCCCTCAGAAGGATTTCCAGTCAGATCTTGTATCTCTCACTCTGTTTCTCATCTATGTAGGAACTGTATTGGCAAAAGACTTTCAGAGCTGCCCTTGCTGGGGTATCATCTCTTCACATACGAAAACGAAGAGTATCAAAAGTTTTGCAGTGGAGCCTCAGTGGGAACAAGCCTACCTCACTGCTCTGTTCCTAGCATGCGATAAAATGCGTCAAAAACAAAGAGTGAAATTTTGCTTTGTTTGAATACGCAAATTAGACCACAGAGCCTACATGAGGAAAGACAGTTGTCACTGCAGACTAAGTCTCAGGCCATGTAGAACAGAAAATGTGGTGCTCCTTTGAATTAGGGCAAGGAGAAAGCTTGGTAGGGAATTTGTCAGAGAGGGAAAGAAGTCATTACAAGCAAGACAAGGCCACATATAGGACATAGTGTAAAGGAGAACAGAGATCTGTATAGTGTCACCTCATCAGTATATGCTATTAAACTTTCTGTTCACAAAACATTGCAAAAGACAAAACACAAATTAGCAAGACACTGACAAAGTATCTTCTAAAAACTGATGTTCAAAAATAGTTCAGCTCCAAATTTAGCTGGCTGGTGTTGAAGAAGCATAAACCCCTGAAAGTGATAAAGACCTTAGAAGTTTAGTGTCAGTGGAGCCAGTACATGGAGAAGTGTGTAACGGTGCTCAAGCACCTTTCTGAGTCAGAAGAAGACTTCCAGACCAAGCTGTGCTTCTCTAGGGGTCATTTGACCACCTCAGTAGCTGGGCACTGACCCTGTTTTCTCAGAATAAATCCTCCTGTTGAACAGGTCGCTCACAACCACATCTCATACACATCAAGCACCTTGTTATCCACTTGTTAAAATGTGTTAGCACAGTTTCCATAAGGCATGCCTCATACTGTGATCAGGCATAGCTCTCATCTTGCACAACTGCTTCTCCACATCGATGTTACTGTGATAGAAAATGGGACACTG
Organism: Scytalopus superciliaris; assembly: GCA_013400415.1. Taxonomy (NCBI): domain Eukaryota; kingdom Metazoa; phylum Chordata; class Aves; order Passeriformes; family Rhinocryptidae; genus Scytalopus; species Scytalopus superciliaris. Next base: position 1,628,944 of record VXBX01004450.1, read on the forward strand.
TGTCCACAAGGGAGCCTCATCTAAAACAGTTATAATGTCACTAGCATTCAAATCCATAAGCAACTCATAGAGCTCAAATAATAAAATACAAATTAGAATGAAAGCCTGATCATTACTTCTGTTAGAAACTATTTTTGTTAATTCTTCTACACTATTGATTTTATGACTGTTGATTTTACCACTTGCCACTACCCATTTTACTACAGTGTGAGTAACTGAGCACAGGACTTTGCATCTTAGTAATTTTACATCCTAAGAGGGAACTCTATTTTTAGGGATTGTTTTAGGAAATCAGATTTTGTTGTCTGATTTTGTCACTTCAGTCCAGCATCTCCTTGTTTTCTTTTGGTGGCTGTGCTAAACAAGCTTCTGCTAGATTCTGTGAATCAGCATTGCCAATTTCATCCCTTGTCAGTCTGGATCATGACCTCTCCTGGCTGAGCTCTGCTCCTGAAACAGGATTTGTGGCTGAGATTACAATTTAAGATATTTATCCCAACTTGACTCTATTCTCATTTCTAGAGAATCATTTTCTTCCCACTGTGTTTATAAGCCTGAAATGAAGTTGAGGACTTTCAGACCACCAAACAAATTTAAGTTTAATTGTTTAATGAAATAGAGCTCCTCTCTTGAGAAAACACTAGCAGAAACCCTGCCTGTGATATTAAACAAGGACTTGGGTGGGAGATTCAGAAACATGCCTGCAATATGATCTCAGTTTTTAGTATAAATAATTGCTAGGCAAAGAAGGAGAAATTATACTGCCTTCAGAGCACAACTGTGTAGCATAAGAAGAGGTGGACTGCTTGTTAGACTCCTGATTTCAGCAGCTCGTTCTAAAATGGTCCATGTTCTACTTTTGCTTGTTTGCTTTTTACTGAAGTTCTTTAGAATTCATCCCAACTGCTTTGCCACTATCAGTCCTAGCTCTAGAATAGATTGAGTTTAGCACCACCTGCTAGAACTTCAGATATGAAGGCTCCCCGTATTTCTAGTCCTGCACTCTGCGTTGCAACATGAAGAGAAGAGACCTAAGTTGTCTCCTTCATCCTTCGGTCCAGTTCTTGCAAGGCTAGGAACTCCTCCTAGGTCACAGAGCACATGTATGTCCCATGAAGACAGACACCTTTCCCCATGAAGCAAGAGCGCAGAACTGATCAGAACACATGTATATCCTGTCTTTAACAGTGACTATCACAAGGGTGTGTCCTGGTTAGCAAGGGCTCTCCTCATAAAACTACTCTTAGTTTAGTACTTAATTTTTTTACTTTCTGTCATTTTTTGTATCTAAGTCAGAACTCCAGGAGGGAGAGGTCCATGCTTCCTGAATTTTAAGAGGAGTTTCCTGCCCAGAGCAGGGCTTTTGAACAATCTTTTTTTTACCATCTCTATTTATAAATGTTTTCAAGCCTCACCATCCCCTTAATCTACATGTTTTTCTTTCACCAGCATTCCCTGATACACACTGTAACACCTCAGTTAGTTACAACTGAATAAAAGGTTTAGCTAATTATTATGTACAAGCACATTCTGGAATATCTTAGGGTGAGTAATTCATGGAACCAGGTGTGTGTCAGGAGTCTCTTATGTGAATTTCTAGCTTTTCACATTAGTTATTCTAGTACAGCAGTTTCATCCATGCATACCTGGCAGTTTGCTAGACTAATCTCAGAATGAGACACTATAAACTGCATAAAAACAGGATATGATTTCCACATGGGGGACTGTGAGTTGTGACAGAACAAGAACTGGCAACAAGATAAATATGAATGCAGAGTTTAACTCAGAAATGCACATGATAAACATTCCCTGAAACTGACTGTGGGACAGGAATAAGCTTTCTTTAATCTTCTCTATTTATTTTTCTTTTCTCTCCTGCCTGTAACTTAGCAGCAGTTTACTGCAGAAGCCATGTGTTCATGGGAGACCAAATTACAGGTCCTAGTAGCTGTATCTTCACCCTCGGATCATTTATTCTGACTTAAACCCAACTAAAGGGACCACAGAGAGAAGCAAAGGCTGTTGGGATGAAATTTGCAGATGCAACAATAGGTATACGCCCATGTAGAGGACTCCCCTGACTCTTAGTTTTGCCAGAGGATGATCTCTGTAAATTCCTGTTATAAAATCTTCATGGAGAATGAGAAAAAGAGTAAGTATTTGAGCTTCAAAATATTTCTGCACCTTCCTCCTACTGATTGGTACAGTCATTGCCATTTCAGATCCAGCCTTCTGCTCTGACTCTTCTTATGGTCATATTGCTTTCCTGTCTGGGGCTCCAAACAATCCTTCTGGCAACAGTATCTACTGTGAGAGAAAAATCCACCTGATACCTTTTCCAACACCCTGGATATGTCTCAGCTCTCTTGCAATCTGTACCATTTGACAAGTGTATACCAGGTCAAATGACCTCTGGAAAGGGCAGAGGATGAGGAAAATGTGCTGTTACAGCTGTATCTGAAAACAGCCTGCCAGCTCTGGAAAGTGGAAAGCAGACTGATTATCCTCAAAATTGGATTCACATGCTATCTTCTGCCCTCTTCTATTAGCATCAAGAAAATTCCCTGGTTTTGGCTCAGGAATCAGTCATCCAAAGACTGATGTTTTTAGTACAGGATAAAGAAAGGTGACCCTAATACTTATTATTTGAAAGAGAGTGCGGCTATTTAAGCATGATATGTGGGCCACTGATCATAAATTACAGTTTAACCACATCTAGCAAGATAAATCACATTACTCAGTTTTACAGCAACCTGTTTCTTAGTAAATATTTTTTTATGGGGTGATCCTTTGGAAATTCTGATTAAACATAGAAGTTGCCACTTGGAATATACTACAGTCTCTTTTGCAGAGGAAACACCTTCCTGATCAGCAAAGTTAATCATAATTCTTTTGTCAAAATCGGGATTAATTTCATATTAAGATTTTTTTTAACAAGATTCCTGGCCTCCAGTGTCTTATGCTATGTCATTCAGCATTGGATAGGCACACAAAAACACATGCTAGCTTTCAGCTTGCTTTTGCATAAAGAAGGACAAAACTTGATTTTTCTTTTTTTCTCTAAAGCTTTTTGTTTACCATTCATTTCTTAATTCTGAGGTATAATCTGCTGCCTTCTTCAATTTTTTTAAATGCCTTTCTAGAGGACTGAGAAGCTGGTCTGTAGAGTTTTCTCAAGCCTTGAATCTGACAGGTGCTTGAATAAATTAAGAGTTGAAAAAACAGATAAGGGAAAGAGCTTTAAGTAACCTGGCTAAAAATTCATGTCCTCTTTCTCACTTCTCACTGCCTTTGTGCTTCTGATGATAAAAACTTCTGAGTTTTTCAGTTATCCATGGAGTCGTCTGGGGAAAAGGGAGTAGAGAGTGTCTGTATTTCTAATGGAAAAGGAAACTGGAAGAAAATAATTTAAAAGGAAAAACCAAAATAAATATTTCAGGCTTACTTTTTCTAAATAAAGAAACAGAAAGGAGATCATATGACTGAGACACAGTGTCAATTTAAACGTTGTTAAAATTTTAAATATTCAAAATAAACTGCTCTTGCAAAGATTCTCCCTGTGATGTACACCCACAGCAGCATTTAGCAGCAAGGCCAGCTTCCAAGTTGTTAGGGAGGGCCTTTCATCCATAGTACAGTGAGGGCAGAAATGGAAAGGGTGGGGTTCAAGTGTACACAGCTTGTTGCAGACATGGCACCATAGTGGTTGTGTGGCCTGTGGTAAATGGGGAGCAGAGACATTGCCAATCACAGGAAAGAATCACTCTCTTTCAGCAGCTTGCCTGGAGGTGTTCTGGACACATTTACCAATAACTGAGGTTGTTGCCTGACTGCAAAATCTCACTACTTACTCCAATATTGACTTTTGACTGACTCAGTCCAAAACCAGGCTGACTCTCCTCTGAACTAACCCTTGTGTGGAAGGTGATGCACCATTCGTAGAATCACAGAATTGTTTAGTTTGGAGAATACTTTTAAGGTCAGAAAGTCCAGCTGTTAACCCAACACTGGCTAGCTCACCACAGTATAAAACAATACATTAAATGCAAAAGGTATTTTTGAAAAGTTTGAGATTTCAGTTCACAGTCCTTGTGGTATCATTCTTTTCTTCCTCCAAAACAAGAAAGTCTGTTGAAAGGGTTACTTGCAGAGATCTCAAATATTGTTTTAAACAATATATGCTATGGCTGACTACACATGCAGAGCCTCCAGGGAAAAAAAAAAAGAAAAAAAAGAAAAGAAAAGAAAAAGAAAAAAGAAACATCTTTCAGGAAAATTACAAGGAGAAAAGCTGTGAGAATAATTTTTTTTTCTTTGACTAATGAAGTAAGTGCCCTGGCAGAAGAGTTGTCTGATATATTTATTCCAGCAGTACCGAGTTATCTTCTTTAATACACGAGGCAGAGGGGAAGGCAGATAGCAGATAATATTGGAAATGGTAATAGGATGAGGAGTAAAATGACAGCTGAGCTTGTGGTGCGTGTTCCTCCTGGATCAGCTCAGAGCCCGTCATGGGTCTGCCTATCAGGGTTATGGACATGGAAAGTCATCAGCCCCCTTTGAAATGTAGTAAGTTGAAAAGAGACATGCAATCACAGCCAGCTTAAGCTTTTCAGAAAGACATGAAGTCATGCATCTCCACTGCACTGAAAATCACTATGTGTCCCAAATAAGTATACGCATTTTTAGCTTCATGGGATACAAGTTGTTTTTCACTTACCTGGTTCTTCAAGGCCTGGGACACCAAGACAGTGGAGAACAGGGGCACAGGGCCCTTGACAGGAGCCCTGTCTGCCTCTAATCATAAAATCACAGAGTATGCTCAGTTGGAAAAGCCCAAAAGGATCATCGAGTCCAACCCCTGGCCCTGCACAGGACCATCCCCAAAAGTCACACCATGTACCTGGGAGAATCGTCCAAATACTTCTTGAACACTATCAGACTTGGTGCTGTAACCACTTCCCTGGGAGCCTGTTCCAGTTCCCAACCACACTCCGGGTGAAGAACCTTTTTCTAATATTCAACCCAAACCTCCCCCGACACAACTTCAGGCCAGTCCCTTGGGTTCTGTCACTGGTCACCACAGAGCAGAGATCAGTGCCTGCCCCTCCTCTTTCCCTCACAAGGAAGTTGGAACTGCAATGAGGTCTCCCCTCAGTCTCCCCTTCTCCAGGCTGAACAGAGGAGTTGCTCCTCATATGCTCCTCTGCTGTCCCTCATATGCCTTCCCCACAAGGCCCTTCACCATCCTCATAGTCCTCCTTTGGACACTCTCCAACAGCTTAATGCCCTTTTAATATTGTGGCACCCAAAACTACACACAATATTCAAGATGAGGCTGCCCCAGTGCAGAGCAGAGTGGGACAATCCCCTCCCTTGACTGACTGCTGATGCTGTGCCTGATGACCCCCCAGGACAGGGTTGGCTCTCCTGGCTGCCAGGGCACTGCTGACTCAGATTCAACTTGCCATCAACCAGGACCCCCAGGTTCCTTTCCATGGCACTGCTTTCCAGCATCTGATTCCTCAGTCTGTATATACATCCAGGCTTGCCCCATCCCAGGTGCAGAATCCGGCACTTTCCCTTGTTGAATTTCATGTGGTTGGTGATTGCCCAGTCCTCTAATTTGCTGAGGTCTCTCTGCCTCACATTTACTGTTAAATAAAATCCATAAT